>VZTA01003816.1:0-35545 GCA_013398855.1 Mohoua ochrocephala
ATATACTTGTTAAGGAGAGTTTTTCCGCAGCCTGGTATGTGATTCTTGCTTTATCCTCTCTTTTTCTGCACACTCAGCTAACAAATTTCATATTTAAAAGGAAGCTTTCCATGACTCAGGAAGGCAAGCAAGATGTCTCCAGATTATTACCTTAATCAAGCTCACAGAATGCTCTGGGATGACTAAATTAATTATTAACCTTGCTGTTACAAATCATTTCACATACATTAAAAGCTGCTCCAGAACTGGTTGCATAGTCTAACAAATATGTTCATATATAAGTAGTCCAAGTAAAACAAAGCAAATCCTTATTAAAAATAAAAGAATCTGAATCTTAATGCAGAGAAGTGGCTTAGCTGGCTTCCATCACAGTGCAAAATTAAAATCTTCCAAAATTTTCTGATCTTTCACCTATACACACATCATACCACCAAGCAGAGAACTTGCTGAAACAGGTTCCTGTGATGCTGAACTCGCTGTAATAAAGTGCTGAAAGCACAAACATGAGAAAATTCCCATTTATCAGAGTCAATATTTCCTCTCTTGCATGGTCTTGGTGGCCGATTTTTTTCCCTCTCTCAGACACGTCATTTTGTGCTACAACCTCCACAGCAAAAAGTACATTTAGAACACAAATCTGGATTGTCTAAATGAAGGCATGAAGAAGGGAAGCTATTTTATCCTCACCTCCCTGCTCAGGCTTTTCTCCCCGTGCTGAATACAGTCTCTGGAATTTGAAACTGGGACTGAACACGTGGGCTGGCAATGGGAATATCCTGAATTGTTTTATGTGTTTCCAGTTCTTTATTAATTCTTAGATCCAACTGGTTTCCCATTGAGGCAGTAGCAGTAATGCCGGAAGAGTTGTCAAATACTTCCAATCTCTTTTTTTTTGTTTGTTTCTGTGCCTCCCTGTGAAGGCCCTGGTGGAAAAAGTGTGCTATCATTTGATGAAGCAACTTTCTGGAAAACAATGCTCTTCAGCACGTTTGCTAGGGTTTGGCTATGAATGGGATCACCACAGCTGGCATATATTGAAGAGACTCAGCTGAAGTCTTTGAAACCTGATGACACGAAGCACTAATTGATATGCCTGCAAAGTAGGACCAAAGAGGCTTCTAATATTTTTTGACCTTCTTCACTGCCAAGTGTTCCTTGAGGGAAACCCTAGGTTTGCTAAACATAACCTTCTCCTGGTGAAGATGATAGAACTCTTTATGTTCTCCAGGGATTCTTTTTCATCAAAGGAAATATTTGGAATACAGGTTTTCGCCTTTGTAGCTTAATAAAAGGTAAAGGTTTTAGCTTTCCTAGGTTTCATCCTCCTAACCTTAGTAGAAATCGTATGAAACTGCAAAAAACCCCCCCAAAAATTAAAAAAGTTGCTTTGGGAGAGGAAGTGGTTCCTAAACTTTAAATGGAAGGGGATAGAAAGGACAAGAAGGAAAAACTATGGCCCTTCCTAGTTCTGATTTCTGTTACATACATTGGTGCATTGAAAATTTAAAGTGGAGCCCAGGGGTCTGAAACAAACTGTGGCCCAAAGTGATACAGTGCATACAGAAAGAAATCTCTACCCTGTATAATCCAGTATCAGGTAACCAGTATGGGAATATTTCATACTGCCACTTAGGGGATAGAAATCCTTGACTGTGTTAAAATAACTGCTGAGTTTGTTCCTGCTGGCTCCTTTCAGTTCCCCTAAAGTAACCTCTGCTCAAACATACACGCGGCAGAGATTATACAGTAAGCTTTTTCCTTCTAAAGTCTAACCCTGTAAATAGCACAGTCCACTCTAATTAGCTTTCGTAAACATGCATCCAGCAGGCAAGGAAGCAAGAGAAATAACCAGTGAGCAACGTAGCTATCCCCTGCTTCAGGCACAACATTCGGAATCATTTGCCCAAATGATGGCATTACAATAATCCTGCACAGGATAAACCGCATTTGCCCCTTTCCCCGGTACTGTAACTGAATGACAAATCCTCCAGGTGACTCACTGGCAGCAGGATGCACACTCATACACCAAGTCAGCTTTTGGATAGGGACTCAGAGTGTGGACTTTCCAGCATGACATATCAAGCTGTGAAAATATTTCCAAGCAAATATTTGGATTTCTTTGTTGATGATCAGCCTGGTGTTTCTCAGGCAGAAACAAGATTCCTCTGTCCATTTTTCCCCCTAGGAATTTCAGTCCTACACATTGGCCCAAAGCTGCTTTTATATCAATCCTCTTAGCTCTAGCTTTCCCAGTGAGGTAGCTAGTCATCAAACAGGGGTTTTAAGCAGGGGCAATTCTCTTGCCCAAGTTTTTGAGTATTTGGTCTTGAGAGGAAAAACTGCAGGTCTCTCCTCATTTATTAGCTCATAAACTCATTTCCACAATGCAAAAATTCTAGAATTATTTTAGACCCAGTAAGCAATGAGTAATCAACTTTTCCAGTATCAAACGACCTCTAAGAAGAATATCCTAATATCCTCCTGTTTGGGGAGATACCTGAAGGTCTGATGTAACATTTCTCCCCTTCTAAAGTTAACTCCATTTTTATAACAAATTTAACATGGTTATTTTACAACTTCAAGGGTTTTAATGGTCTCCTTACTTCACAGCATTTAGCACTCTCCAAGGCAGAACTGCTGCCCAAAGCACCTTGTTGGAGGAGAATCATCCTGGCCAAAGGCCAAAAAAAGACTTGCAGTTTGTCTCTGGTTTGGTGACATTGGAAATTCTCCACATAGCTGAGACAGTTGGAGCCTGTCCCAAACAAACTGAACTGAGGGAAGGAGGACAGAGAGACAAAATCCAGGAGGTCAGTGAAAGAGTAGATATGTGTAAGAAGGAAACGCGTTCATTTTGTATGAGTTTAAAGAAAAGAAATAATATTTTAATTGCTGTTTGGGTCTTTCTTGGAGACCTTCGCTTTTTATGGCACAGAAAAAGGAAAAAAATCTCTGCTTGTTCATTAGTAAAACTGACTTTGTTTCCAAAAGGAGATCCTTGAACCTAGTTTTCTAATAACTGGAAATACTGTTTTTTCTTAATTTTCAGTCATGTTAATAATTTAGTAAGGTTCTTATTCCAGTTTCTAAGGTAACTGCACTTCCATTTCCCTTATGATATCCCAGCTTGTCAGCTCTCTTGAGGCAGAAACCCATAGTGCCACCTCTCTTAATTGGCCCTTAACTAAACCCCCCTCCAACTCTTTGCAAGTCTCACTCTGAGTCGCTGCTCTGACACTTTTCTCCAGCCTCTTCAGCTCTCCCAAGGTTATGAACTATTTACCGAGAGCAAAATAATTTAATAGGAAATGTACCTCAAAACAACAGCCGCCCAACGCACCTACTTGGTGGTCACACGTCTTCCAACGCATTTAGGGCTCTGAAGTATTTATCCTTGTTAGTCACAGTGAGTTTTTAAAAGACAGCTCTTTCCCCAGTCAGGACGGATATTTTTATAAATGGTTGAAGCTTCTTTTGGTTTGCCTTTGGACTGTGGCATTTTGTGTGGTAGCTCCCTTGGAACTTCAAATATCTTCTACTGGAAGCTGCTGCAACGTTGAAAACAGTATTAATTACCTCCCTACATCCTCTTCATCTTGAGGGAAACATCTCATGTCTTATTTATCTGGGAACACAGCTACTGACAAAAACTCGAGTTTCGTTAGGAAACATTTCTAACATTTCTAAAGTTAATGCTATCTTCCTTAAATACTTCATAGCTTGAAAGCATCTGTCACAAGTCTTTTTTGGCTTCCTTCATCTTTTTAGCATCAACAGAGTCTGCCACACCCCCAAAGCCATCTGTGTATCTCATGTAAAACTTCTGCAAGGGCTTTTGTTTCTCTTGACCACCTACATCCCACAAATGGAAAGCATCACTTTTATTTTTCTCTCTTAAATCCCCACAGTGTCACCCCCAGTGTGTGGGAAGAAAGCCAACAAGCCCATTTGGTCACAGCCTGCAGAGCAGGGGTGCCCTCCCAGCACCCCTGTGTGTGGAAATGGGGGAGGGTGGGCAGCTCAAAGGCATCGGTGGGCTTGCATTAAAAGAAGTGTATGAACAGGCTGCTACAGCAGGCAGGAGAAGGGGGCTCATGACGCTGTCCAGGACCAGAGCCACAACCAAATCCCTCAGGGTGCCATTCCATGTTACGCTTGTGGTATTTTAGCATTAAACTGAAGTATCCCTTCAAAAAGTAGAGCTCCTTCAGATGGTAGTTTACTTTCTCTCTGCTCAACGTATGATTCATTTGTTTTTGCTGAATCTCAGTTTTGTTCTACTGCATTATTTTTTTAATTCAGAAAATAGTTCTGATCTGCATTGTCACTCAGAATTTGAACCAAAACTTTCTCTAGGATATTTAAAGATTGAAAATCCAATTTCATTATAAAGTTTCGTGGATTATTTCTGTATTTCAAAGACATACTCAGCAGCAAATCTATAATTCTGAAATGCATTAAACACTCTTTCCCTGGGAAGACCCCATACAAATTTGAAAACTCATGAAATACAGTGAGAGAAAACTAAAAGTATATTTGGCCCCACGGTTCAAAACCTAATGAAGTCAGTCAGGCCTTTCCAACTAAACTCAATAGCTCTTTCCATTGCAATGTTTAGATAAGGCTGAGGCAAATAATAAAATGGATTTGTTAGCCTTGTTTTTGTCAGTTTCATCATTATTGACTCCAGATTTCAAATGGAGGCATTATAGTCAGGAAGAGGAGAGCTGAAATTATTTTAAAAATTTGCATGACTGTCATCATGACATTTATTCCTTGGTCCTTTGCGGTGAGAGATTCAGACACGGTTTAGGAGTGACGAGAACCAAGCCAAAATGACCCTCCAGTTTTTCCTTTTGTGCTCTGCCTGTAAAGTCTTGCGGCATCACTGCCGCTCCAGAGCTGGTCCTCCCTGGAGCATGGCAGCTGCTCAGCAGAGAAGCAGCCACTAGAGAGCATGACGAGACCAACTAACCTCCCTGGGTGTGCTCTAGATCAGGGCTGGAACCAGGTCTCCTGAGGTAGAAGGCTGGTGCTCTGAAGCATCTTCATGGCTGAGCCCTGCAAGCAAAGACGAAAAGCCAACACAACCGCAAATCTTCAAAGGAGAAATAAAAGAGCATTGGCCTCAAGCTCAGTGTATTAAATGAAAGCAAGCATGAAACTGTCTCATGTGTTTTGCGCCTTTCGTATGAAAATGATATATAAATCTCTGCATTATACATGTATTTTGACTCAATGGAAAGTCTTCAGTATGGAGTGCATATAAATATTTATGTGTTGCTGGTAAACCTCTGAATTTCATTGCTTTATGGTTATTTCTTCTGTGTAAAGCAGCCTGCGAGGCTACAAAAAAAGAGATAGAAAGGGAAGAAGTACGACAAGTTTAGTATATTTGGAGAACAAAAGCTAAGCTAAATAATGAGTAAGTTATGCAAAAAAAAATATTTAAATCATTCTACAGATGTTTGCAATGGTAAAAGGAGAAAAAAGGGAGGTCTTTGGAATGGCGTGAAGAGCTCTCGAGTTTTTATCTTTAGCTCTGTGATCATCTATCAGTCAATACTGGGAAACTATCTGAAGTGAGTTGGGGTTTGCAATTTACTTCCTACTGAGGCAGTGACTCCTACTATGAAACAGGAGAAATTGTACATTTGGAGCATTATTCAAGGATGGAACAGAGTAGGAAGAAGAGAAAGAAATTTCCTTCACACTGTGAGAAGAGCTGTCTTTTCCAGCAGTGAGGATACAGACTGCATGATGCTGATATGCTGAGGTTTTCCATGGGCTAGAAACTTGGCAGCTTTCATTCAGGGAAAAAATAGTTTCAAGGATGGCTCTGTTCTGAGCTTGGCACCAAGGAACACCCACCAGTGGGCAACAGAATGGCCCCAAGTCTGTGTCTCATCAGAGCTGGTGCCTCCACAGTGTGTCAGTGTTTCATGGCACTGTTCCAACAAACAGCCTCAAGCAGAAAATGAAGTATGCAAAACGCAGAAATAAACAAAAAAAACTCAACTCAAAAACCCAACCCTGCCTTTCCCCCGCTGCCCCACTAGAAATGGGCAGAACTGAACCCGTGTTAAAATCCATATTTTGTGGTAGAGAAAAGGCTGGATTTCCAAAGGGGAGAAAACTGTTGGTCTGTTCAACCTGGCTAGTAGACACCTTTTCCCTTCTTGCAAAAAAACAGTGGAGGATATTTAAGTAATCTTGCCTAGCAACTAATTTTCCCTCCGAACTCCTATCTATTCCAAATACCCATGTTCTCTTCCTGTAAATTACTAATTTTAAAACCTGTTTTATCTTTTTTATAATGCCTCCTACTTCATTCCACAAGTTGGGGACCAGGACACAGGGGTATGATTTGTAAACTTTGTTATTTCATTGACATGGCTCAGCTTCTCCGCTGAAGGAGATTTTAAGTTATTCCCTAAATCACCAAGGCTCTTCAGTGTCTGGTCTAAAGAAAGAGAAATCAACTGGTTTGTGTGTATTTGTATTGAATGAAAGAGGTTGGAATTTGATCTACTTAAAGAATAATGAGACAGGAGACAAGATTCTCATTGACAGGTACAAAGAACTTTATTTCTGTTGACCACAATAAATTATAATGCAGTACAAAACACTTTTAACTATTAACCACAGTGCCAAGGGCAGGACCTCCACAGGCGATTAAACAGAAGATAAAACTTAAGTACTCCCATGGCCTCATGCCACATGATGCTCTAGAAATCACTTCTAAAAATTTCACAAGGGGCTGAATTCATAAAGTGATTTTTTTTTTTAATATAGTGTGTTGTCTGCTGAGCCAGGCAAATATTGGCTGCCAGGAAGAAGAAGGGAGAGGACGCTCTCTGAAACAAGGGAAGGGCAGACCTGTGGCTATCAGAAGTAAATGTGCACCCCTGGGAAGAAAAAATGCACTGAATTGTTGGTGCCATCCCACTTGCATGTAGAATCACAGAATGGCTTGGGTTGTGAGAGACTTTGAAGATCATCTAGTTCCACCCCCCCTGCCATGGGCAGGGAAACTTCAACTAGATCAGGTTTCTCAGAGCCCCATCCAACCTGACCAGAGATGGAGCATCTACCACCTCTCTGGGCAACCTGTGCCAGTGTTTCTTCAGTCTCTTCATAACAAAATTTCTTCCTTATATCTAGTGAACAGATACTCTCTTTTGATTTAAAGCCATTACCCCTTGTCCTGTCACTACAGCCCTGCTAAAACTTTCTTCCAGTCTTTAACACAGGCCCTCTTCAGGTACTGAAAGGATGTTATAAGCTCTCCCTGGAGCCTTCTCTTCTCCAGGCTGAACAAACCCAGCTCTCTCAGCTTGTCTTCATAGGAGATGTGATCCAGCCCTCTGATCATCTTTGGGGTCTTCCTCTGAACATGGTCCATGTCCTTCCTGCGCTGAGGCCCCAGAGCTGGAGGTAGCACTGTAGGTGGGGTCTCACCAGAGCAGAGCAGAGGGGCAGAATCCCCTCCCTCCTCTGCTGCCCACGCTGCTTTGGATGCAGCCCAGGACACGTTTGGCTTTGTGGGATGCAAGTGCACATTGCTGGGTCATGTCCAGCCTCTAATCCACCAGCACCCCCAAGTCCTTCTCCTCAGGGCTCCTCTCAACCCTTGCATCCTCGTCCTTTCCTGGCTAGAAACATTTGTTATTCTTTGCATCCCTTGCCAGGCTCAGCTTCAGCACCTTGGCCTTCCTGACCCCGACTCTACACAATCAGACAACATCCCTATACTCTTCTCAGGATACATGTCCCTTCTTCCACTACCTGTGCATTTCCTTCTTGCCCTTTAGTTTGACCAGCGGGTTTTGACTCAGCCACGATCTCTTGCCTTCCTTGCCCTATTTCTTACAACCTGCGCTTTTCTAACCAGACCGCACTTCTGGGGTTGGAGCCCACCATGAAAGATGGCACTCTCCTGCTGAGCTGGATGCTGCAGCAGTGTCAGTAGATGTGAATGACACAGGCTGTAGGTGTTGTGGGCTTGCTCATTACATCAGTCAGCATCTGCTATAAATCCCATGAGCAGCGTTGCCATAGTGAGAGTGCAGTGTGGTGCTTTGGATGGTGGAGATGACAGTCATCCTGAGCAGCAGGCTGGCACTGCCATACAAGGAGACAATGCATTAGACCCTCACTGTCATGAACATTTAGGAGACCCCAGATGTGTCATACGAAAACAGCAATTTGAGCTTTGCTTATTGAAGTAAGATTTGCAAGACCAGGAGGGGTGTGTCATTTCCTGCCACCCCATCAGTGACAGCTTTGGTGGGCACATTGTGAGCCAGGTATTCCTAAGATACCAACCAGTATGTTTGCAGAAGCATCCCAGGGACCAGACAGGGAGGATATTGACCTTGTTTGCTCTCTTGGAATTATAGATGTAATAGAGTTTGGTTTTGAATGAATTGGTGTACTTCATGTTCACTTGACATTGGCAAACATAAACAAAACAGGAGGAGAGACCTCAAAAAAAAAAGAGAAAGAAAAAGAAATCCTGACATCCCAAGAAATCTGTATTGGAGGCATGAATAGGTGCAAAAAAAGCACAAGAATCCTTTATACGGCATCCTATTTGGATTGTATTCAACCTTGTGAAACCAAGTTTGAAGGAAAAGAGCAAGCAGTTACAGCTTTATAACTCCTTTATGCTTCCAATGGGAACAGCACAATTACCACAACAGTAATCTTCTCCAGTAAAGAATGAAGAAGAGATGTGAGCTGCATGTTGTTCTCCACTTCAGTTGTTCCCAGAGAGATCATCTTTTACCTCAGAGGATTTAGCTGTCATTAAAAGAAAGAAAGAGATTAAGGAAAAGTAAAGAAAGTAAAGAAGCTTTACTCTGTAGAGGATTGTGTGTGCGAACCTGTACTTGAAAGAGAGGGTGAGGCTGGGAGTGCACAAGAGGTTTTCCAACATGCACAGGTGGGAGTATAAGCGTGTGTGAATGTGTGTGTCATTGAGAGAGAGTGAGGAAGCTAGAAAAGCGGGAAAAGATCGGGAAAATATATAAACATTCACAGCTACAAATTTTAAAGCTGCTACCCTTGCAAGATTGGTTCAAGGTTTGAAAGACTCACCGAGTCCAACTGATTGCTGCCTTTTTCTGCCAGCTGTCCAGATGCCATGGAACTGAACATCTGAAAAAGCAACATTTGAGAAAGTGGATTTGTAAAAAGTGATGCTGCGGAATTTTGTGGAGATTATTTGGTTGTTTTTTGAAAGAAAACGTTGCCTACTCGCTAACAATGTGAATTTTGGCATGTTTGTCCTGTCTTCATTTTGGGTTGTGTCAAACCTGAATTGACACATTTGGCTCATCGCACTGAGCTGAAATATTCTGGGTCAACTCAGTATTAATCTGCAGCCCTCTGGACATCCACCTTCATGCAAGTTGAAGGTCACTGCCTCTCATCCTGGATTTGTACTGTAGGTCAGAGTCTTGGCCTGAATGAAATTCAGAATACACTAAAGTACGCTGACCTGTTTTGTTTGAACCCTGGGGCAGTAAGATTATAGCATATCCTGGAACAGTTGTCCATCTGGAAAATCAAATATACAGGAGAGATTAGGGGCCTGAAGCATTCAAACTGAAACTCCTGTGAAGCTCTCCAGCTGTCAAGGAAACTGATCAATGTTGGAACATGCTGGAACAACATGTTTTGACATTTCCAAAGCATATTTTAATGGCAGGTTCTTTAATACACACACACATGAATCTATTAATTACTGCTGGCTCAGTTAAAGCTGAAAACAAATGTGTAATAATTTAAATATATCTTTTATCCCGTTCTAGTTGGGTTGGATGATGTTAAACGTGCTGTAATTATATTATTTACACTGCTTGTGTATAACTTCTGATAATTTCCAGAAAGAGCTGTATTAGCTGAAAGAGTGGTTTAACAGGAACATATGAAGTTCAACAAAGAAAAATGCAAGGGAATTACATTTGCATTTGGGCAAATGTAATCTGGGATTGCAGCATGAGCTGGAATCTGCCTGGATGGGGAGCAGTTCTGTGGAAAAGGACCTGGAGGTCCTGGTGGACGAGAAGCTCAGAATGAGTGACCAGTGTGCAGCTGGGACAGAGGAAGCCAGAAGGATGCTGGGCTGCATCAACCAGAGCATCTCCAGCAGAGATCAGGAGCTCATCACCCCGCTGTACTCAGCCAGTCGAATGGAATACTAGGGAATGGCCCCAGTACGCAGTACTATGAATGCCAGGCCTGGAATAATGCGTTCAGGTTTGGTCCCTGCTGTACAAAAAGGGTGTGGAATGGCTGGACAAAGCCCAAAGAGGGGCCACAAAGATGAGAAAAGGAGTGGACAGCCTGACAAAAGGGAATAGGCTGAGAGAACAGGGCACGCTCAGCCTTGAGAAAAGAGGGCCTGGGAGAGACAGCCTCACCATGTTCCAGTATTTAAAGGATGGCGACAAAGAAGATCAGACTCCTTTTTTTACAAGGAGTCACATGAAAAAGATGCAGGCTGATGGGTACCAGTAACTCTTCGGGAGATTCCGACTGGACGTAAGATGAAAAATTTTTGCAAAGAGAATAATCTCCCCAGGGAAGTGGTGGATTCCCTGACATTGGACACCTTTAGAATTCGTCCAGACAGGGCCCTAGACCATCTTGGTTAGACTGTTTTTTGCAAAGAAAGGCTCGACCAGGTGATCCTTGATGACCCTTCCAACCTGGTATTCTATGAGTCTGTTATTATGTGATCTGTGGCTATCAAGAGTATCAAATGAGTGTGTGCAGGAGTTCTGACAACAATGGTAAGCATTATTTGTTTATCAGAGATATTTGGGAGAAAACCTCTGCCTTCTGCTCACCCTCTGGGAAGGACTTTGCAAAAGAGTTGTACTTACAAAGAAGATGGAGAAGAAAATGGCATTAACTAGAAGTTCAATACAGCCCTTGAAACTAGGTTTTGTTTCACTACGTTTTTCATTGCTATGAACCTTTACCAGCCAGGCAAAATCTTCCATAAATCTTTAATTAATCTTTAATTAATGCTGAGTAGGTAGGCTCAGATGCTTCCGAGTAGTTTCTAAGCAAACTAGAATATTACAGTCTACTTGTTCAGAAGTCCTATGAAGATATATTGATCTATCTAGATATTTATCAATTCAGCATGAATTCCTCCATCTTCCACCATTAACATTGCTTCACTTCTTAACCCTGTTGCATTGTGGTGTTTCAAACATGGCAGTGTGATTTGGAAGTAGGAGTATGTACACATTGTAGCTGATATTTTGTTATACTTCTCCTTTCATTTAGTCTCTGCCTTAATTAAATTGTAAACCTGACTCAAAAGCTTTCCAAACTATATCTTCTACGGAGGAATGGGGGCTGTTTAACCGTGTGACAGTTTTACTACTCCTTTTATTTCAGTTGTTCCAAGCAGAGATATCACCTGTGCAGATATTTTATCTTTTATAAGAGACATTGGCTCTGATCGTCCAATCAGCGAAAGTTCATGAGCAATGCAAGCCAAGGTCCAATGAAAAGGTAATCATAAAGTAGGTTTCATCTCCCGTATGCCATGGTATGAAATAAATTTGATGGTAACTGACTTTGGCTTATGACACATGCTTGTTGCTGAGGAAAAACAATGTAATGGAATGAAATCAAGTTCTGGCTTGGCCTGGCCTGACCTCCATACATTTGTCACATCCCCTGGCTTCTCCTGGCAAACTGACCCATCAGACTCCCTTTAGCAGACCTGGCTGTATCACAGTTTGCTGTTGGGACTTTTATTGTAGCTAATGAAGATGGAATCAACATTGTCAATGGAATTAAGGAATCAATTCATCTGGTCCCTTGTTAACATCTACTTTAAGATTAGATTAATGTATTTTCTCAGACACTTTTTGTTTTTTGGTTTTTTTTTTTTACTGAAAACAGACTGCTAATTGATTGTAAAGGGTGATTAGAGTGAGGACCTGCTCAGAGGGTCATGCTGGTATTTTTGGACAGATTTTACCAGATAAATCTCACCCCAAATATAGGAGACTTCAAGCTGTGTCGCACAGCTAGCAATGGAAGCCATTGAGTAATAGTCAATGCCCCCTCACTCTCCTCCACATGCCCACTTTTATTAACCAACCACCAAAACACAATATTTCCTAACTGGCCAATTACTCAAACGTCAAGAATCAGTTGGCATGGTCCACTCTTGGCCAGTTTAACTCTCCCCTCGGGGATTTCTGTCTGGAAACAAAAATGAGCTATCGAAGATGGAACAGGAATCAATAGCAAACTGCATAGTTGCACTTAACCTTCTCTCTTAGCGACACGCAGACACATTCACAAATAAATATTCCCTCACTAATTCTGTTTGTAATGACAACAACAACAAAAAATCTAACTTAAAGCATACCTCCTGCCTTTTTCAATAACACATCAAATCATCCAGTTTTACTGATATTTCAGTGATGTCAAGACAAAGTAGAATGTTTTTCTGATAACAAGAAAATTGAACAGCACATCAAACAAAATTATAATACTCCACACACTTTCTCTCATTGCAGTCAATACAGCGCACACTGTGAATGTATTAAGAAAGCCAGATGCATTGATTATTGTCAGTCTGACAAAGAAACCTCTTACTGTTGACATTAAAGTAAATAACAGATACTCTGAAATAGATTGTAATTATTAGGAAATTAATTTTGGACTTCCTGTTCCAAAATATTGTTAACTACATCTTTTTATGTGCTGCTTTGCGTTATTATTTAAACAGTGACCAGAGGTGAAATATAAAGCTAAAGGATTTGGTTCATTTTGTTTCCAAACTTGAAATAGCAAACCTTCCGCTTTAGTAAAAAAATGGTAAACAACCACTTTTTATTTGACCTTCTGAAGTTAATTTATGATGATAACAAAATGCAATAGCACCTGGTAAATGCACACAGACATCACGATTATGCATTGGTGAACCTCAAATTTGTGAATCCTCCTAAAACTTTCTACATCCTTGTGGTGTTTTGATCAAGCCATTGTCTGGAATTCCCTGGGTGCCTCTTCAGTAAACATATTGCCCATGCTGGCACAGGACAAAACAGAGTCAATCCCGGTTTGCTGAGATGCACAGATACCTGTTAGATAGTCTCAAGTGATCAGCTTATCTATGGTTGATGGCTGATTAGGGCAGGGAGGGAGAAAATGGGGAAGCAGTACTGATCCATCTCATGATTTTCTCTCACTGTTGTCAGCCGCAAAGAAATTATGATAGAATAATAGTGAACTCATGGAATACCAGGTTGGAAGGGAACCTCAACACATGACAGGACAAGAGGAAACAGTCTCAGCTTGTGCCAGGGGAGGTTTAGCTTGGATTTTAGGAACAATTCCCTCACAGAAAGAGTTGTCGAGCTTTGGAACAGGCTGCCTAAGGAAGTGGTTGGGTCACTGTTCCTGGAGGCACTTAAAAGGTGTGTAGATGTGGCACTTGGGGAAATGATTTAGTGGTGGATTGGCAGTGGTGGGTTAACGGTTAGACTTGATGATCTTGCATGTCTTTTCCAATCTAAAAAATTCTGATTTAAAACAATAAAAAACCCCAAAGAGTATTGCAACACATTAATTTCTTATAGTTCTCTCCCAGAACTGTGGATCCATCTCCAGAAAAAATGGAGGTGAGTTTGTTGCCCAAACATTTGCCCACAGCCATTGCATCACCAGTTTTAAGGGAAAGAAAATCAGAAAGGAAAAAGTAGCAATGTCAACATATCTCAGAACCTACTAGAAAGATAAAAGATAATACCATCCCTTTCAGGAAGACTTAGAGGATATGAAAATGGAGGATAGCATTTGGGAAAAAATTATTCAATTATTCAATTGTCTCCCGTTAGATGCATATTAATGACTCCTGTGAAAAGAGTGGTTTCCTAACCTGTAGCCAGGGAACAAGTTTCTGCAACGTACTGTGCCACCCCTCTCATATCACAGAACTGCAGAATCACAGGAGAGTTGAGGCTCAAAGGGACCTCCAGAGGTCATCTGGTCCAATACCCCTGCTCAAGCATGGCCATCTAAGACTGATTTTCCAGGACCATGTCTAGGTGGCTTTGGAATATCTCCAAGGATTGACAGTCCTCAACACCTCTGGGCAGTCTGTGCCAGTGCCCAGCCAGCCTCAAAATAAAAACGTGTGGTCAGAGGAAACTTCTCGTGTTTCATTTCGTGCCCATTTTGTGCCTCTGGTTCTGCCACTGAGCACCACTGAAAAGAGCCTGCCTCTGTCTTCTTTACATCCTCCCTTCATATACTTATATAAATTCATTATATATTATCTACGTTTATATTAATGTTATATTATTTGCATCATGTTAAATACATTATATAGATTTATTGTGTATTTGTGTTCCTTTGAGCCTTCTGTTCTCTGGGCTGAACCATCCCAACTCTACCAGGCTTTCCTCACAAGAGAGATGCTCCAGTCTCTCCATCATTCTTCTCGGAGACTGAACTCCCTTCATTATGTTCATGTCCCTCCTGGGAAGTGCACAGTACTCCAGGTGTCCTCTCACCAGTGCTGAATAGAGGGGAAGGATCATCTCCCTTGACCTGCTGGCAACACTTTGCCTAAGGCAGCTGAGGATTGTATTAGAGCTGCAAGGACACACTGCTGCCTCATGTTCACCTTAGTGTCCACCAGGATCCCCAGGTCCTTTTCTGCACAGCTGCTTTATAGCTGGGCCATCCCCAGCGTATATTGGTGCATGAGGTTCCTCCTCAGATGCAGGATTTATGTTTTCCTTTGTTAAACTTCATAAGGTTCCTGTCTGCCCATTTCTCCAGCTTGCATATGTGTATATCCATATATATAGGAATTCATATCTTTTCCAGACAACATCCTTAGGAGTACACTACAAGCTGCACGTTTTAATCAAAGCATCTCTCTTTCACTCATATTTCAGACAGTTGTTTTATAACATGGGAATGACTGGTCATATTTATGGATGAGCTCTGAATGGCAGTAGGCAAGTTATGAATGGGGAACTGCTCAGATAACATGGCCATTGACATTGTTTTTGTTGTGATAGTGTCGGTTCTCTTACTGAATCTCATGAAAGAACACAAATATTTAGTGTGAAAATCAAAGCCTGACAAGTTAAGGGTTTTGTAACCCACCAAGTTTTCTGCTAATTTGTTGTTGATTCAAAACTTGCTTTCTATATATAGGGAGAGCACCATAACTGTGGGGATTTTTTCCTTACATTAAAGCAAATTTTCCCATACCCTACCTCATGCCCATTGCTTCCTTTTCAAATCCACAAAAATTAAAGCTATGTTAGTTCATATACAAAAAGTAACCCTCACCCAATGTTGTTGAATATTACCTATCTGAAGAAATCTAGTGAAAATAACATTTTTCACCACTTAAATTATAATCTTACATAAAACCAGAATATAAATACATATTCAGATGTTTTGTGTTTTTCTTTTCTATATATATCATATGTAGCAACTTTTTAGTAAAAGTTAAAGCAATTTCTACAGTATAAATCAATGACTTGCCTTGAAGAATTCAACTTCCATATTTAAAAGCAATTGCTAATCTTAATGAATGTAACCAACATGTCCAAAAAAGTAGTAACTTATTGACTTTCTTCATGGGCCTGACCAATCCCATGACTCTGCACAGTAATTTCACTGAAATGAATTAAGGCAGAATGGCAGATTATGATTTATTGCTCTGTCATTTATTTAGGTCTCTCAATCTTGTAGACATATTTTGTGGATCATCAAAATATAACTCCATTACAACACTTGAAAAACTCACTTGACCTTCAAGTTCTTATATATTGTTTACCAAATTTGATGCACCACTTTCTTCTCTTCTGGTGGTGTTTTGTATTCAAATCTCTACTTGTTCAGTTACAGGCAAGGGATTTAAATGAAGCAGGACCAACTATGTTAGACAGATGGCCATCTAAGAGGCATTTTGAAAAGCTTCTTTTGAAAAAAATGTACAATGGCCTATATAAATAATTTTCCTCTATGAAACATATTTAGCATTAAAGAATAAATCAGCTGTATTGAAGATCTTATGAAAGGAGTGAAAGAAATATTAGAAGCTATAGACTTAAAACATGAGGTAACAGAAAATAAACAAGGAGACAAGAAAACTAACTACAGTCTCTGAAAAGGAAAAGTAGAAGAGGTCTGCCGTGGAGCAACACAGCCCAGTGCTCCCTATGTAGCTGCTGGTAGCTGGAAGCAATTTGGTAAATTATGCAACCTCTCTGTAAATTGTTTTCCTTCATGTTTTCATCTTCTTGCATTTTCCATAAACTGGTCACGTACTTTTGCTGCCTTCAGCTGATGTGTTTATCTTTCTTCCTTTGTTCATTTGAAGATGCAACAACGGATTCATAAGGAGATGTTGATTGAAGGTCTGTGACAGGAATGCTCATGTCTGTGAACCAGGGAATGATCAAGTGACTAGCCAAGAAAATTAATTCTCCCACCAGCATTTCTGTGCAGCACAAGTTATTTGATGCATTTCTCTGACATACACATTTTCTATTTGTGTATGGATACACACATTCCTATCCCACAGAACCCAGCCATATTTATACAATGAGAGGAAAAGACAGATCACCAATGCCATCTTTTTTCTTTTGTCATTTGCAGCCTTATTTTCATTTAACAAAGCTGTAAATTTTCACATGTAAAGCAAGTCTCATAGTTCCATAATTCATCTGTCTACAAACTTTATAAAAATCCTCTTTTAGGATCTCTTTTGTCTAAGGTAGACTTACTTTTAAGAGAAAAAAAGAGGTGAGGCTGAGAGAAATGGGTCTCTGAAAGAAGGATTTTCCTTGATCTTCTAGAAAAGTCATGAGTAACTATTTTCATGAACTTGAGATTTTTAAGTGACATATTTTTATGCCATTACCATCTCAAATGGATTTCTGATTTTTCTCATTAGACATTCTTATTAGGCAAAAACTTCCTCTAAGAAGAACTGCTGTGTTCTAACCTCTTTTGTCACACTTATTTCCAAGGACAAATGGGCACTTAGCCATCCACTGGCTGTGAAAAACACTTAATGGAAAGACACCAAACTAATTTTCTTTCACAGAGAGCACTTCCTGCAGCCAATTTATTTTATTTTGCTGCCCATAATAATATTTATTCATTTCTTAAACAATCTCTTTTTTAACAAGACCATTTGAGTAAGAAATGTTACACTGAATTCTTACATCACAGAAATAGATATCATGTCATAAAATAAAGATGGCAAACAGCATACAATCCCAAAATACACACAACCATAATAAGACTACACACTGTATAGCTGAGAAAAGGTAATTGAAATGTAGCATCCATGCCTATTATTAATTACTCAAAATAACTTTGACATCACTAAGCATATACAGAGGATCACATTAGCTGTGGACATAATACCGGCTGGTTCAAGGCTTTAACAGACATTTTATTTTCACCATTAGTTACAGAAAACTAACAATTCATTATTATTGCCTGTTCTTTCAGATTAAATGTCTCTTCTTACATTAAAAGGATCACCAGTCGGCAGGGCAGTGAAGCCAGGGAAGGACTGCAGTGTCACAGGATATTCTAAAGGACTCTTGTTTCACATGTATGTGCAGGCCAGCCCCTCTTCCCACAGACCTCAGTGTGATGCAGACGTCTTGTTGCCACCAAAGGAAATTTATCTTTCATGACTTTGAACCTGAGTCCGAAAGAGAAGGAAATCTCTGATCCTTCTCCTACAACTTCTATACCAAGGATGATTGAACTGAGACTTGGAGAACCACAATCAGTCAACTGTGAAGAAATCCAGTGAGTGGGTTTTGGTCCACAGGCTGCACAATTTGGAAACTGATTGCTGTAACACTGAGTTCAATTGCCATTTAATATACAAGTTTATTATTCAAATATTTATCTGTAATAATGAGAAATTGATAATAAGCATAAAACCTCTGCTTTTCTTCAGCACTTTGAATGCATACACTAGTTAATGAACTCAGCAGCATCTGCTGCAGTAGGTGTTATTTTGTACATTTTATAGAGGGGAATCAAAATGTGTCATGGTCTTCATCCTGAATTTTGTGTTGCTCTGGCAACACAATGGGACTCCATTCGATTTAACCACCTGACTCAGTCAGGCTTGTCCCTCACGGGTAGGATGCAAGACACCAGTGAAATTTGCTCACCAGACTGCAGGGGCTGAATCAGTCTCAAAACTGGAAATTTGTCTTTACTCTCTTGGACTCAAGATTTCACGATTAGGCCTCAAACCACATTCACTTCACTGGTTTTACCTCCTGTGGATTTTAACCTTCTAGGACAGTGGTAAGCTTTTGTAAAGTAGCACTCAGCACCACACAGGATTTGATTGTTTCCAGTCTGGTTTCTCCACCCACAAAAAGTGCATGAAAACCCTAACATGAATGTGTGATGCAGCAGCTGGCCACTGAGCAATGCTCAGAGCAGGGGATGGATGCCTCTTCTGAAAGAGCAAACTCTCGCAAACGAAATTCTCTGCTGTCTTCTTCCAGTTAAAATAAAAACAAACTGCTCCCACTCACCAGTCTGAGTTTGTTTGTGAAAGCTTAGTGTCATCTTCCAAGAAACATCCGTGTTAATGAGTTTCCATGAGATGTTAAAGTTTTGGTTCTACATCATATTATTGTTACATGTGTAGGAATATTTTAAGCCCTAATAACACTGGTGAAACTCATCTTTTAAAGCTTGAATGTAGTAAAAACCTCATAAAACAAGCAAATTGGTAAACACTTTGTTGCTCACCATATTTCTAGTGCCATGTATTCGAATTCTTAGGGGTCGTCACATGACAGCAGTGCCTACTATGTCCCATATTCTCAAATGTATGATCAAGCTGCTGCTCCACAGAACCAAAAGCCAGTAAAAACTTCTGTTCCAAGCCACTGACAAAAGGTTCAATGTGCCACCCAGAATGTGGTCGCTTGTGCTCCCCACTGGTCTAGGTCTGCTCATCCACACTTCTACTTACGTTATGCATTCCTTAAGAATGACGTGTTTGTGATCTATGCCTGAGAAATGTGTTGCTTAAGGGACTCCAGAGCAAAACACAGTCTCTTAGGCTTTTTGATAGTACAAGTAACATTTTTAAGGCCGAGCCAAGAAGAGAAGGATGTTTCCACTCCTTCAGAATCCTCTCAGGTGGACATCACCTCTTGCACTTTGCCTGCCTGCCATGGGGCTCATTTGATGTGCAGGCACAGTTAGAGTACAGCCACAGCTCAAATCATGACTGGCACAGGAGATTAAATTTTTTTTCCCCTTCTTTGTGTGGACTATGGACATTACCAAAGGAATAGGGCTTTCACAGTTACCCTTCTTCTGAAACCACTGTGACCACCTTTGCATGTGTCATGGTTTAAACCCAGCCAGCAGCCAAGACCCAGGCAGCCACTCACTCACTCCCCCACCAGTGAGATCAGGGAGAAATCAGAAAGAAAAAAGCCAGAAAACTTGTGGGTTGAGGTAAAAATAGTTTAATAAGGAAAGCAAATGCTGCTCACACAAGCAAATCAAAACAAAGAATGAATTCCCTGCTTCCCATGGTCAGGCAGGTGTTGCCCTCTCCAGGACAGCAGGGCTCCATCACGTGTGACTTGGGAAGACAAATGCCATGACTCCAAATGTACCCCCCACTTCTTCGTTCTTCTCCTCACTTTATTTCCTGAGCATGATGTCCTATGGCATTGAACATCCCTTTGGTTAGTTTGGGTCACGTGTCCTGGCTGTATCTCCTCCCAGCACCTCAAGCACTTCCAGTCTCCTCGNGCCCTCTCCAGGACAGCAGGGCTCCATCACGTGTGACTTGGGAAGACAAACGCCATGACTCCAAATGTACCCCCCACTTCTTCATTCTTCCCCTCACTTTATATCCTGAGCATGATGTCCTATGGCATTGAACATCCCTTTGGTTAGTTTGGGTCACGTGTCCTGGCTGTATCTCCTCCCAGCATCTCAAGCACTTCCAGTCTCCTCACCAGCTTGGCAGCATGAACAGCAGAAAAGGCCTTGGCTCTGTGTAAACCCTGCTTTGTTATCATCACTGTGTTCAGCACAAATCCAAAACATAGTCCCACACCAGCCACTGTGAAGAAAATTGACTCTACACCAGCCAAAACTAGCGCAGCATGCTATCACCACAGCTAGTTCTTACCATCTGAATGACTTGATTTCCCAAAATATCTGTCCACCTAGTAATCTGAATTAAAGCTTATCCTGTCACAAAAAGTAGAAGTCTGACACAATATTTCCCGCTTTTGAACTGTTTCGAATATGTTAATACAAAGTTGAGGCAAAATGGAATAAGAAACTCCTTCCATGGAGATTGCTCAGGTTTGGTTTTCCTGCTCTCATTCTGTGTGGAAAGAACCACAAAAGATGCAATTGACAGTCTCTTTCTGAAGGGCACTTTATTGTGGAAAAGAAACAGAGAAATTATTGCAATTAGTATTTCAAATCAACATGCCAAAGTGAGTAGTCACACAAATGAACACAGACAGCAAGCCACTTAGTCATGTACTCGTATATCAATTTTACAAAAATTTTAGAGGAAATGGAGCTTCCTAATAAAATTAGGCTCAATATTTATTATTATTTTTTAAAAAAGTCCCACTGGATGGGGAATCATTTGCTGTAAGTGCTATTACTGCTAATGAGAGAAAGAAGACAGTTAATTCCATGCATATTTTACTTGAAATTCACTCCATCCATGAAATAATTTCACATAACAGTAGGTGGAATACAAACAGGCTAAACTGACATTATGTGCGTGGTGAAGAAGACCAGTAAACCAGAAGGTTTGTAAAAATAATACTTTGGCAGTGTAATAGAACTCTTCCTGTTCCAATTCAAGTGGAAACACATGTAATCTAAACTGTTTCAGTGAATCCAAAAGCCTAGTCCTCATGATAAATATACACAGCAGGCTGGGCTCTGCAGTCCTATCTATTAATTTTGTAATGACATTAAAACCAAGGAAACAGCTCTGCCCTCAGCGCTTGTGTGCAGTAAACCCTGCCTGCTTGTCAAGAAAGACGTAACTACAGCAGAACAAGGTTAATGCTTTCACATCAGACAGCTGTAGTAACCCACCAGTCTATTTCAGGAGTATCTGACTCTGTTCTGAGCTGTAGTAACCCGTCTGCCTCTTTAAGGAGTACCTGACTCTGTTCTGAGCTGTAGTAACCCATCTGCCTCTTTAAGGAGTACCTGACTCTGTTCTCTGTAATAAGCAGGTGCAGTAAGAAGAAAAGACCCACTTATTATCTGTGCCAGAAAGACATTCTTGCAGATCCCATGTGAGAATGGTTCAGGCAGTATCTGTGCAAAACCTGCAGCATGCAGTATTTTGGGTTGTCAGCCATGAAAGTCATATTCTGAATTGATTGTGGAGATCAGCTGAGGGATAAAAGCTCATCCAACCTTGAGGCTTGCAGTTCCAAAGAGGGCAGTGAATTATGATTCTCAGTTCAGAAATCCTGAAGGCAGATGATAGTGTAGTTTGTCACCTGGCTGTTTATCTGTTTCACCTTTTTCAACTTGCCTCTGCAGGGATGTGCATGGAAAACATTTATAAATATTTTGAGATTCCTGATTATCCTGCTCTGACACTATCTTATTTTTTAATATCAATGTCCTTGCCTCTAAAAATTATTGCCTGAAGCTACGTGACTCAAAAGGCTGCATGCCAGTTCCAGCAAGCCTACACTGCAAACAATATATCTGTTCAGAGCTATCACCAAGCAGAACCTTAATTTTTTTAGGATTTATATTTTGCTCTGAAAAGGGAGATCAGACAGACACAACAGACGTGTTCAAGGTGCTTTCTAGTCCTTGTGTCATCGCTATGAACTCTCTATTCCATTTTAGCCATTTCTTCAGATCAGTGACATTCCCTTCTTTCCACAAGGCCGTGATGGATTGATTGTGCTACAGTTCATATAAACTGGGAATATAATCTAAACCCAGCACTTTATTTGCCTTATCTCCAGAATGTGTTTCAGTACTTAATAATGAATCTTTCTAAAGCACTTATTTCTGTGTCCAGCTAAAACATATCAGCCAAATGAAAGAAGGGAGTTTAAAGGAAGACTCTGAAGACAGAGAAAACCAGCAGACTGGTACACAAAGGGAAAAGGCTGACAGAGCAGCAGGCATGCTGCACAGCCATAGAGACTCGTTTTGTCAGGAAATTTTGCTCAAAGGGTGCTAGGCTGCCCAAGAAAAGAGAATATAAAGGTTTTTCCAAGAAATAGAGATAAAGGGGTTAAGGGGGAGAGCTAAAAGTGAGCAATAACATATGGTGGCAACCTGAAGGAAAAGAGATATTGAAGCTGATGGTGCTTTCAAAGATGGCAAGCTTGAATGATGTTGAAGAATTTCAGAGAAGTTACAAAAGGAGGAGAATGAATACATGCGTGCTGATCTGTTTTTTATTTGGCACTTAGGAGAGTTGTGCAGAGAGGAGAGGCAGGAAAGGGGCAGGCATGAGAACATGGGTGACAGATGATTGACAAAGGTGTAAAGATTGTTCAAAAAATTCAAACGGACTTAAATTGGTTTATATCAGAGTACCCAATAATGTGAGTTTAAGGATGCAACAACTATTTCTCCTCTTGACATCTTCACTAGTAACCTGGAACGGCCAGCTGAGTGGGTGAGAATACTTCTCTGCACAGAAAAAAGGAAAAAGAGCAAGTACTGGAGGAAAAGAGGCTGAGAACAGAAGTGATGATTGTCCCAAGATGTGGTTTGGGATGGATCAGACACAGAAATAATTTGAGTAATGCCACAGAATTCAAATAAGAAGATGAAACTTATAAATGAAATGTTATCCCTCATTAAATAGGTATTTCAGAAGTTTAGGAGTGAAAAGTGAGTTTTGCATCTTAATTCTGCTCTTCTCTTTACATAGTCAAGCAATCACACAGTACTGGTTCCAAACCAGGTGTCTTTCTCTCGATTCACAAAATAAAGACACAACATATGGCAACCTGATTCATTTAGTTCTGTACAATTAAAATAAAGGCATCAAAGACACTCAGACTTGTACCATCTGACCAAATTAACAGAGTAGTTTCAGATATTTGGAAGTCTGGAATTTCTTTTTTTGTTTGGTTGGTTTTTTTTTGTTTTTTGTTTGTTTGGTTAGTTTTTAATTTTCAACTACTACACTCCTAGATCTGGGAGCTGGTGTTAGGCTGGTTTCACTATGGTTGTCCTAAAACAAATAATACAGGTTTTACATTTTCCACTAATGCTTAAAAACCTTAAAATCAGGTGTCAGCTGATAAAAAGTCTTTCCACTTAACTTTGAGATGTGAATGAGTGGGAATTTTAAAATGCCAGCTGGATTTATGTCTGATCAAATTATTACTTCAACATGTAAATCTCATATGGGATGGAAACTTAGATTACTTTGTCTACAGCTTTCCCAAACTTAATTATAATTGTGTGATTACTAGAAAGGATGGAAGGAAACAGTAAATGGTAGACAGAAAAAAGAAAATCAGAATAACATCAATTTAATTGGTGAGAAACTCTTCATTATTGTTGCTACATCCAGAAACAGCTTAATTTGGAAAGCAACTATTTCAGAACAGTCTTCTCTGCACAGCAGATTATGTTTCGCAGGACCTCAAAGGAATTATGGCATTATCTCAGTATTCTGCTTACAAGAAGTTGTTCAGCATAGAAATGATCAATGTATTGAAAAGAACAACAGAAGAACACGTCTCTGCTTTCCAATTAGTTACTGTAGAAGCTTATTAGGAAGAAAAACCCTGAGGGCATAAATGAGTTGCCCACGTCTTTATGAACCTTTGGTGCTGATGGTGAAAAAAAGGAAACACCTTACAATGCTGTGGAACACCAGAATCAATATTTCTGTCTGATTTTAAGAAAAATAATAATAACGACAAGTGAATTTATGAGTAAAGTGAGAGAATTTCATTATAAAATTGTTAAAGGGCATGGAACTCCATAGCATTTTTTCTATTTATCTTTTCAAAATATAATTGTGTTTTTCAAGCAAATATGTATTTCTGTCCAGACAAGTACAATTCAGAAGAGGGGATTTATCAATATTTACTCCAACTTTTCTTTTTCCAGTATACAGAAAGCACCCAGGAATAGAAAAAACACCACTCATATCACTTCCTAATTCAAAGAATGTTGTCCAAAACTTGGTTTAATACCTGCTTAAACATCCCAGTAAGCTTTCACCCAACTGAAAATCTAGTAAGCCAGAAAATGACATTTTAAGTTCTTCATCTCTGAGGACTCTTTGCTCATTCTCACACAGATTTGTAGGTTTATCAGTTATTCCATTTTGCTGACCAGACAGCCTATAGTATTCCCACTGATCCTCCCCAGTCTTTAACCAAGCCTTTCAGAGACACTTGGTTGTGCACCACCTTTCCAAGCTGCATAGCAGGTTTCCCTATGAAAGAAAGGTGTGTGATGATCCATCTACTATGCCACATCAAGCCAAATTATAGCGGTCCACCTGTATCTTAATTTTCATAGATGCATTTTTAAAGATGCAAGACAGTAAAGTTACACACACGCATTCAGTGCAGAGCACCTATAAAGGAAGAAGGCCAGACTGGGAGGAGTCACCTTTTGTTTTTGTTATTTCTCCCACTAATATTTGCTTACAAGTCTTTATTGATGTAATAGTTCTTCTCTTTGTTGCTACCAAGGTCTCTACACCTCACTTCAAGATTAAGAGAACTTGCTATGAGGACTTTAATTTTTTTCCTTTATCAGCAAGAGCAACATTACCTCAGGAGCTATTGGTAAATGCTGGCTCTACTTAGTCCTCTTCCATCAGACACTTCCTGGTCTGCCTACTCGGCAGTCCTTGGTACTCCAATTCTTGAGATGGATGAAATTTGATGATAGTTTGATAATTGGACTAAAACATGTATCTCTTTGTATATTACTACAATGGAAACTAATTCCATGGCAAGAATATGAGGTGTCTGTCCCGGGCAGAATGAGCCAAGAGTTTACCTTAAACTCGGACTGAATGAGCATGTCTGAAAAGTCTCTTATTTCATAAAACAGAGCCACAGTGAGACCTTTTAAACTTTTTCCAAAGATGGATTTCTAATCATAGGCTTTGAAAGAAATAAATACGGTCCAGCCTTTTTAATATGTAGCTGTAAAATCAGGAAGGACCTGTTTGACCTGGGTTCTCACCCATAGCTGAAGGGTGGGTCAGAGTTTAGATGTACCTCTACCCTTACAGGGACCTTTTATCAAACCCAGCCACTTAGGTACCACACACCAGCCAATTTCCTGGGCTCACGTGGAAGTTACTGACAAGCAGTCAGGGTAGTCAGTGAAGCTGACAAAGTGGTTTATGTGATCAACATGGATGTTTGCTTGAGGACTAAATGAATCCGTCCCTAACCCCCACTAGCTTTCTTAACTAGATCTTCATTAACTCAAACTGGAATTTTAAGTTGTTAATTGCTTAGGTATGAAAGCCACTCTGGAAATCATGAACTTGCTTCCTCTTGAGCTGTCACCCAATGTGCCAGATATTCAAACACAAGAAGCAGTTTAGGCATATTGAGAGCAGCTGATCAAAGGAGGGAGTGAAATGTTCATTATTTAGGGGCAAAAGCTCGCTCAGATACCACTCACAGTTGTGCTGGCTGCTGGACTGGCCATGCTGTGGGCTCCTTGTGGGCTCCTTGGGAAGGGATCGACATCGTGTCCCAGGCAGCTCCCAGGGGTGTGCAGTGAGAGAGACCCTGTGGCAGCTCTGAGCCTCCACTCCTGCACAGTGTTTGGGCCACCAGGCTGGTTCCTTCTGGGAGATTCTGTCTCGCCAGGCCGAGCTCTCCTGGGGCAGCTGTGCATTCCTGCCCTCCCTGGGAACAGTAAATCCCTCAGGGTCTGAGGCATCATCTCCTCAAAGAATGTTAAACCAGTGGGTTTGCAGAGAGGAGCATTTGAACATATCTTTGGAGGTATTTTATTGACAATACTCCATTTTTTCACTTAAAATTATTTTCAAGATCATGTTTTTGCAGTGAAATTTAATGTCTTACTCAATAAAAACTGAGACAAAAATATTATTATTTGGACACATTCCAGCTACTAATTTAAGTTTTTTAAGAACATGGAAATACAGTAGCTGTGGGAAGAGAAACATCAGAAAATAATGCATATCGTCAGCTTGTTCAGCAAGGACACTGCAATAACCAATGCATAAGAAATGTTAATGCTGCAAGAAACAATCTTATGCTGATGAAAAATCTTATTCTCCTTAAGATATGAATTCTGTTATGTATCTCTGCTTTATTTAGAATCACAGAAAGCTTTGGGTTGGAAGGGATCTTTAATCCACTCCAACCTCCCTGCAATGGACAAAATTTCAGTATAAATAAGTGCAAGCAACACAGATTCCAAAGTTAAATATTGACTTCAGTGTCAAGCATCACTCACCAGAGCTGCCAAAAAGAATCCAGTTTCATTAAACCTGTTGCATATACTTACTGCTTCCTGTGCTCTTGCTAATCAATTTGTTGCTTCTTAATACTGAGTAAACACTTGAATTATTCAAATATTTTTAGTGCATCAGTTTATTTTTATATACCCAAAAGAAAGCTAAATTGTATTTTTCCACATCTGTTTAGAGCCTTGAGGATCTCAAAAATTTGTTGCTGCCTTGCCTGTAACATCTAACACCTGGGTTTACCTCATGTTTTATTTGTCACGAGATTATTTGATGGATATTACCTGTACTATTTATATATTACAAGAACAATCCGAAGACTTCAGACCTATATGTTCCTAGATTTAGGGTATTTTGAGGAAAATATTCCCTCGTGCTTTTCAAGTAACTTATTTATTCAAAACTTAGGTGAACAAGATTCTCCCAGGTAAATACACCCATTATTTTAAAAAACAACACCCTAATAATAAAAGTTATGCTTAACTGACATTGTTCTGTGAAAATGTTCTCTTCGGTCCGTTCAAGCCTGTTCAATAACTTTGCCTTCAATAAAATTTTACAGGTAATAATGAAAGCAGAATGAATATGCCTCTGTAGTTCAAAGTGGTAAAAAACCAGCATGAGATTACAACTATAAAATGAAGAAAAAGCATATGTGAATGGCCATTTAAGTGTCTGAGAGTCTATCCATTGCTAGGCTTCTTTTGTCCTCCACCCAGCAAGCCCAAATGCATTAACACCAAAATGCATTAATGGATTCCCCTGACAGGTCTGGGTTTTGGTGCTGAAAACTTTTAACACAACACAGCCCTGCCCCTCTCGTTCACTGGGGAGTCCTTTTGAGGGGATGTGAAGTGAAAGATTTGTGTGCTGTCTTCCCAAATATCTTAAATCATGGGTTTTTTGTTTCCATGGGAGAAATGAAGGGCTGATGCTGAAGTCTCTTCCTATGTCTTGCCCTTGGGAAACGCAATATCAGACTGGAAACAAACAAAGATTTAAGATTGCAGGTTTTGACACAGCTCTATCTATTATAGATTCTCTGCAGAAAAATGGAAGAAAAAGAAAAGGAAAAGAGAATGATTTTGGCAACTCTCGATATTTTATTGCTATAGTTACAACATGTGGTGTGTTATTTTTTGGTACTTTAATAGAAATATTAACAGTCATTAAAAAAGAAAATAAATTCTAGCCTTCCTGATCATGGGAAGATCTTTAAAATATGATCCAAATAATTATCTCAAGATTCAATATTTTGAAAAAAATGTAAAAAATGAAAATTTCTTCTACCTTGAAAAATTCTTTTGATTATAAGAGTCTCATTCAGGGCTGAGAAATGCTTGGAGTGAGTGGCAATGCCTGTATTAACAGGATTCCTCAGCTATAAGTCAGAACCAGCTGAAGAAACCAAGCTTAAGGTGATTCCCATAAAGCACAAACAGCAAATGAAAATTTGGCATATTTATGCTTTTCCCGAGACAATGGCAAAATCGATCCCCTGTCTTTCCCTGTTAATCAACAGTGGAAATAAACTGACTTTTCTACGGCAAAGTAAAGCATGTAACCACTAACTGTGGCAGACCAACTGCTAAGCTGACATCAGGGTCATTTTTAAAAATAAACACATGACAAACTGAGCATATCCTTCACCTCTTTATCCTTTGGCGTTACTGGAAAACCTTTCTACATCACTTTTGCCAAGGAGGATTCTACAATCACACTCTCAGTCTGAAATCAGTCTACTGGGTGATTTGAATCTTTTCCAGTGAATTTAAAAGGACATCCACACTCAGAAACAAACCGAAGAGTTTTTCTGGGGAAGCCTATTTTGAAAGCTGTATAAAGCAATTAAGCCTAACTTTAACATTAGTGCTATCCATGGAGCAGGTTCCTTGGAGCATTTTACTCCACTAAGCTACTGAAGCTTCACAAAAATAGAACCCAGTCACAAGTGTTAAACTGAGAATTGCCCTGACATAAGAAAGTCTGCAAAGGGTGTATGATTGCAGATCTGACACTACTTAAGGGTGTTGTTATGTTTGGTTGCAGCTCTAACCACCTCCCTTTCCCCTTGCCTGAACAGTACCATTTTAGAAAGCACTCTTCATTTACTAGGAGCAGGTCTACATTCAGGATCACCCAGTCTCCTGCACTGATATTTCGAGGAACTGCGCGGCCTGAGAGATACTGGCAAAGGGAGTACTCAGCACTTCTTGCTTCTTCCAGCCCAATGATAACCAGACGGGCAGCAAGAGGAGGAATCAGCTGAAATCATGATGGATATTTGTAAATGTAAGGAAGTTGGAGGGATGAAGTTACCGACAGGGATTCCCATTTCTCCTGCAATGTCGTGTATGACTTAATTATTTCCTTTATAAAAACACTTGTGGATTGACTGTTGCGGGAGAGCAGAGGCTGCAGAGGTGACTGTGCAGAGGGTTCTCTGCTCCCCACCCTTGCCTACCTGTCAGGGTTACCAAGCTGTCTGTTATCCAACATAATGGAGAGTTAATTTTCTTGCTTTCATGTCACTATTTTAACCATTTCTCAGCTGACCATTCCACTTATCTTACAGGCACAACTTTCCATCTCTGAACTGAATTCACCAAAGAAATACTTATTTCAGCGATCAGCCTTATTCTTCTCTTCAAAGAGACTACACCTGTCTCTTTCTCTGACTACTCATATTATTAGATAGAAGAGTTCAAATTATACTCTATCCCTTATTTTGTCTGTCTTCAAATTAGACACATCTAACAGCGCCCCAGAGCTTATATATGTGTGACAGATTATCTTCAAAACCCACATGTCCTGGCTGTGCACGAGCTGCCTGCAAGAAGCAGAAGTAGTACACCAGCCCCACTGTTTCTGGTTTGCTAAACATAGAGTTTGCTTATTTTAGGCCTCACAGGTTGCAGTCACCTGTGTTGAGGTGGCACAACTCCAGTATGTAAAATTATTAACCACTTTCAAGGTTTAATTTTCCAGACAGATGAAATTATTAGTGATTAGCTTCATTTTCATAACTTCAATTTTTGTTTAATTACTATGAAGACGTATTTGTTTGGCAGTATTTCTCAGACCATCCATACTTTATTGGATACCTTTTCGTTGATTTGGTTGGAAGACTGATGATGGCTGCACAGTGAAATTCCTAGCTCACCTCCAATGCTGTCTGAGCTAATGGTATATCTTAAAATGGGAACATTTCTAAACAACATGGGGAACAAAGATATGACCAACACTGTTAACTTTTACTTCCTGTACACTGTGTGACTTCATTAATTGTCATCTATGGGCTCATGTCTCATAAAGGACGGGAGAGATTTGTGGAACCATCCTGTTCTTTGTGGTTTATGGTTTTGAGAAGGTTGACATTTGAATGACTGTTGAAGAGCAAAAGATAAGGGAGTTTGGATCTTCACTGAGGCTACATGTTCACATGGTGGTTGTCGTGGTTTAACTAAGCCCCAGCCAGCCACTCATTCAACCACCCCAATGGAATGGCAAGGAGAACGGGAAGAGTAAAAGTGATAAAACACATGGGTTGATATAAAGGCAGTTTAATAGGAAAGCAAAAGCTGAGCACACAAGCAAAGCAAACCAAGGAATTCATTCATCACTTCCCATGGGCAGGCAGGTGTTCAGCCATCTCCAGGACAAGCAGGGGTCCCTCACACATAATGGTGACTTGAGAAGACAAATGCCATCACCCTGAATGTCCCTGTCTTCCTTCTTCCCAGCTTTATATGCTGAACATGACAGCATACAGTGTGGAATATCCCTTGGGTCAGTTGGGGTCAGCTGTCCTGGCTGTGTCCCCTCCCAACTCTTGTGCATGCCCAGCCTCCTCACTGGTGGGGTGGAGTGAGGAGCAGAAAAGGCCTTGACTCTGTGGAACCTCTGCTCAGCCGTAACAAAACATCCCTCGTTTATCAACACTGTTTCCAGCACGACTCCAAAGCACGGCCCCATACCAGCTACTATGAAGAAAATTAAATACAGCCCATCCAAAACCAGAGCAATGGTTGACTGACGTTTGCCCTGCGTAAACTTCAGCTGTTATAGCAGAAACCTTGTTTTGGAAAAACAGAAACACGTCTTATATGCAAAGTTAAGAATTCATTGTTGGCTTAATTAAATTCTAAACCATCTAATAAAGGTAGAGAAAACACTTGTTATTGTTGCAATGATGCCCAAAGTCACAGACCAAATTATGTATTTAATACAGGAAAATCTTAATAACATTAAGATTATTATATACATTTTTCTAATACTTATTACTTTTTTGTGAAGTTTTGCTCAAATTTTTATATTCTCCTGGGTCTTAAAGTCAATGACAGAAGTTTTTCTTGAGGAAAAGGGAAGCAGGGTAGATTGCATCAAATCCTGAGCACCCAAAATTCAGAGGACTGCAATGCAGATGCTGAGAGTTTGTTTATTCTCTTCCTTGGGTTCAATTCAGGTAATTTTTATACTTTGAATATACTCTGCATCCTATCTTTCTTTATTGGTCTACAGTTCTACGTTTCATCTGACTTTATATTGAATACTTAAATTTTATTGGATATTTGATCCTTTTTAATTTTATTATGCTTAAAGCTTGTCTTACCCAGCTCTTGAAGTTGCAATCCTTTATAAGTCTGGAACAGAACATTGCTGAGCTTTTTATAACTGTAGAGCCTCTGGTATAATCCATTCCTTATACTTTCAAAGCCTGTGATATCTCTTCGTACTTGCTCTCTGCACCACATCATTATTCTTGAGTCATAGATTGTTCATTCTGAAGAGATTAAGTATTTGTTAACACAAGCTGTCACTTAAAGATAATATATCCAAATTATTTTACCAATAGGCTTTGCACCATACAGTTGTACAAAGCAAAGAAAAAAATCTAGTTAGGTGGGGTGCTCCCCAGGCAACTGCTGTAATCTAAACCAAAGTTCAAGGCACAGTCTAGGCACAACCAGACACAGCAAGCCTGACAAACCCCAGAACAGAGGCCTTGCAGCATTAGTTTGAAGTCTGTCATCTTTTTATTAGCAGTGACAACCCTAGAGGTACTTGGTAGCACACTGTTGTGAAGTTTCCCCATAAATTACTGGGGCTCGATGTACAGAGCTCCAAGAGCTGTTTCAGTGTGGAGGAGAGGAAACCCACAGTGCTGCAGCTCCCACTTGCCAAAACCATGCCTGCTACCTGGTGCAACTCTCTGAACATGAATTTCTATGTGCAGGAAGGCAGTGGCTCCAGCCATACCTCTCTGCACTGTACAAGGTTGATCATTCCTCTTACCCTTTTAGAAAAGACCCTGTTGCATTTTCCTGTTCATTGCCAGGCACACAAAAGCAGCAGCAGTGGCAGCTTAATGGCTGGGCTCAGTGATCTGGGACATCCTTAATGGTTCTGTGATTTAATGATTCTATGAGAAATATAACGTATTGGGAAGAGAAGAGAGAGTTCTACATCTTCACGCAGCTTGTATCCAACATAGGCTGATCCCTGGGTTCAGTGTATACAAGGGCTATACTTCAATGAGATAGAGGTTCCTAAATACATTAATTTCTCTAGCTGCATTTGCATATTTCACCTATATGCTGTCTATACTGAGCAGGTCAGTCTGCAGGCATCTCCCAGGTAGTCTTCTTGGGCATGGCTCCAGGGCATACTCGGAGGGGTGGCATTTGAAGAAATATTCTCTTGCTGCACGTGCTTACAGGGCCATGGGTGTACTCCTTGGAAGAACAAAGAAAGCAGTTTAAAAGCTGTGATGAGCATGACCCTCAAGGTAATGAAGACAACTTCTGGGCTGTGAAGTTCTGCAATGAAACAGGAACACGATATTTAGCGGCACTGCAATGCTGTGACAGCAACACAAACCAAATAAGCAGGTAACAAAATGTTCTTTTTCCAGCCAGCACTACTGCACGTGGCCTGGATGGTTTATTGTGTTAAAAAATGTGACCTTGGAACAGTTACAGAGAACTTTGCTGTTGACTAAATTCTTATCATGCTGACCAATGAAATATCTGGCTGAAAATCACTGTTTAATTTGAATCCAGGAGACAAATTGCTTTATTGTTATTTAAAAAAAAAAGTAGAGACACTCAATATAAGAAGAAGAAAAGAGAGACTTTATGGTCTCTTTTGCCTACAGTTCCAGCTGGTTACTGTTGCAAGTTAAAATATATTTTTGAATATAACACCTTTTTTTTTTCCCTAAATGACTACCCTTTTATTCACTGACTTTTTAAAACTGTTCAAGAATTTGCTACAAATGTGTAGGAGTTGAAGTTTCTCATTAAAAAATTCTTTTTGTATGAGCTCCAGTGTGGTTTGTTTATCACTCATGCTCCTGAGTTTCTGATTCTGAGCATGAAAGTCACAGAAAACAATTTATCCCTTTCTTCCTCATGTCATTCATATTGTAAAAGGCCAATTATATTTGTCATTATTACTTGGACGAAATATGTATCTGTACCTTGCAAATCTGCTTTAAATCTGAGGATTTTGCAATAAACCGTAATTGAATCAGCATCTCCCGGCATCTCTTAATAACCTTTCCTGTTCATAGTATTACAATGAAGTAGAATCCTCGTGAGTGGATGCAGAATGCAGCAAAGTGACAGTCTCTCCTGCCTCCTGTGACACAGATATTTCAGCAGACATTCAGAGCTCAGTCGCTGTGGCTGCTGTAACACAATCCAAGCATATCCAGTTTTTCTAAGACTTCTGCTGAGTTTTACTCTCCAGGAGGTCACTGAGTTTCTGTGAGAGAATGCACCTTGTTGGTGGATTTCAGGCTTTCCAGAGGGAACAAGTTTAATATGGAAGGTAAGACAGGTTCAGTGATAGGTTGATTGACAAGGGCTCCCAAGGTCAGCCTTGCCTCGGAGGCCCCGGTGGCTGTCAACCTAACACAAATGTCCATTCGAGTGACCAAAGTTTCTCAGAGACAAGGCAAAACCAGGTAATTTTCACAGCTTTTTATACCATCATTTTCATGTACAGCATCTGCAGGACAAAAACTGGTATATCTGAATTTACATTTCCCCAGCTGGGGTATCTACGTCATTGTACAAACTGGTGAAGTATCACAGTTCTTCTCAGAATAAGAAAAAAGAAGTATTAAGAGCTGTATTAAGAACTGGGAACTGTCTTCACTTTTCCTTCTCTTCACTTCTTAAGTTTTCTGCAAAACTTTTTAGACTGGAATTTTTTACTTAGCTGACCATGAAACTTATATTGAAACAGTAAAAACTGAGTTTATAGTTGCTATTACCTGTCTTACAGCCCATGGACCCCTTCTAGTTATTAGTGAACTCCCTCCCAGTTCTTAATACAGCATCCCTACTAACCTCCTATATTTATTGTCCTTAATTCCTTTCCAAAATCTTGGTTTATCGACTGTCACCTCTCATTTTATTTGAAGATTAAGCCATTGAAAAAAGCACACCATATTTTTCGCTTTATGACACCGCTGCTAATTCATACATGAAACCTTTCCTCTGCTCAAAAGCTTTATAATTTAGAAAGATGAAACAGTAGCAGGTGATGAATATTCATGTAATTTCTCCTGGTTTGCTTTTAATTTTTCCACTGCACCCATTCAGAGTAATGGTAACAGTTAAAAATCTCTCCTCTTTACCACTCCTGCACATATTTCTCATATGAGCTTCAAATTTCAATTCCTGTAAATAACTCAGTGTTCATATTTTCCTGTCAACTCTCCCCACCTCCACCACTGGAGACAAAGCTGGATTTAATGACTTAATTTCCCAACATTTTCAACATCGAGGCTTTCATAGGCAAAAATAAACCAATAAAAATTACAAAAGGCTACGAGGCTGTTTGATGCTGCTGTGTGGCTCAGGAAAAGAAAAAATACACCCTAAAAATCTGTTTATTCTTTGTATGTTGGGCTAAAATAGGTATGCTAGTTATACATTTATGTCACTCCATCTGTGTACTAGTATCTCTTACCTCTCTACCTTCTTTCAGGTATAAATGCAGGTGTGAAGAGAAGTTGTGTCTATTTCCTATTTTACATGATTTATTTGATAAATAAATCTCTGAGTCTATCTTCATCAGTATTAATGCATTAATGCATTAAATAATCCTCTTGTTCTCTGCATTTCTGTCTACAAGGGGCATGCATTCAACAATGTTCTTGTATTTGTTTGATTTGTGTTGCTTTGTTAAAAACAGCAAAATTGAGCAGTATTAGAAGTCACGGTATTGCATGAATTTAGCAATCATCTCCTAGGTAGCACCAAAACCCTCCAAGTCATCACCTCAATCAAGAAGGACTCAGACTGGAAGGAGCATTTGTTAGCAATGCCAATGGCTGTAAAATAAAGAGTTTAATCCCCTGCTCTGAGTCCTGGTAAAATCATATTTATTATACTGATCTACAAAGGTTACATGCATTCCATTGGGCATCAGGACAAAATTAGATTTGATATTATGGCTAACAGTAACTCCCAGAAGGAAAATATTGTGACAATGAACTGTGAAAGGGCAAACTCCAAATGCTGATAGAAAAGGTTAACAGCATGCTGGAGAATGTAATACAAAAGGAACATCCTACACTCCACAAATTTGACTTAGATAGCATATCAGGAGCAATTCCAGAGACAATGAATGCCAGGAAAAGAAAGGCAGCCTTTGGGGTTTAACCCCAGGTAGCAACTAAGTACAACACAGGTGCTCTCTCACTTCTCCACCACCCACCACCACTTGTGGGATGGTGTCTTGGGGTGATTTTATGATAATACTGTACTCCCCTATCGTCTGCTTACTGCCCAGAAATGGGTCCCGCAGCTTTAAGCTGGGTCTGAGGAAAGGGCAGGGGAAGCCAGGGAAAGTTCCCCAGCACGGTTTGTGTTCAAGGACTCACACACACTCCCCGGTACTGCTCAGCTCTGCTTGCAGCGAGAGAGGGTGGATTCCTGCTTCCAGCCAGCTTGTGAGCTCAGGCAGAAAGTTTTCCCAGGGCTGTATACC
>VZTA01003816.1:35728-81130 GCA_013398855.1 Mohoua ochrocephala
AGGAGGTTTATTATCTGACATTACTCATATTTTTCCTCTGCCCTGTGCTGGCAATCTGCTTGTTAAATAAATAGGTTTTTTTCACTTTCATCCAAGAAATGCCTTTCATATTGGTGGGAGAGGGAGTGCTGAAACCTGTCTTCTGTGGAGGAGAGGTCCCTTCCATGGTGTTTCCCCCTAAACGTGTCTCAAACCGAGACAGATGGGGAGGAGAATCAGAAAAAAAGATAAAAGATAAAAACAGTTTAATAGCTGAAAAAAACCAAAACAGAACTAAGACTAGGAATGAAATGAGAAAAGAGAGGAATAAAACCCAAGAAAGACAAGTGAAGCACAGTACACTTGCTGACCACCCACTGACCAATGCCCAGCCCATCCCTGAGCAGCGATCAGCCCCTCCTGGCCATTCCCCCCAGTTTATACACTGACCATGACATTCTAGGGCGTGGAAGATCCCTTTGGCCAGTCCAGGTCGCCTGTGCTGGCCACGTTCCCTCCAGGCTTCTGGTGCAGCTGCTCACTGGCAGAGCACAGGACTCTGAGAAGTCCTTGACTCAGGGAAAGCACTGCTCAGCACCAACCGAAACATCAGCGTGTTATCAAGGTTACTCTCATACTGAACCTGAAACACAGCATTGCACCAGCTATTGGGAAGAAAATAAAGTCAGTCCCAGATGAATCCAGGACACAAGACCACATCATTAGGCAGAAAAATGAGCATCTTTTACAAGGCTAAAGAAGCCTTCTTAAAAAACATATGGGAATCTTGTGTAAATAACACAGTATAAGACAGATCTTGTCCAAATAAGACAGATGCCAGGTCTGGTGTAATTCCGAAATGAGGAAAGCCAAGGGAAGCTCAGAAAAGTGGCAAAGTAAATGACAATAATAGTACTGAGATGTAATCCAGAACAGAAAAAAGAAAAAGAAAAAAAAAAATAGGCACATATAGGAACACAGGATCCAAGAAACTAACGAAAAGAGAAGGACCATAACTGAGTTTAAAGCAAAAGTAAAGGAATTTAATGTTCTTTTCAACTAATCTTTACAGCAGATAAAAGATAGCAAAATTTTTACACCTATGTCCTATTTGTATCACTCTTCCACAACTTTAAGGTCTCTGAAGACTTAAAAGAACTTCAAGGTCTCAAGTGCAGCAGTAAATAAGCTGTCATAGCTGCATTTCATCCAGGATCAGAATGAAATGTAGTGTGAAAAAGGTGACTTACCGATGGACCCACTACTTTTCTCCTCAAAAAACCCCTGCTTTCCAATGCAGAAGCAGCAGGATTTTATGACCCTTGATCACCACCTTTCCCTGGAGTTCCTTCTTTTATCCTGATAGCTTTTTACCACATCTTTCTGGGGCTTTAAACAATCCTCTCCGCTTCCGCAAACCTATACTGCAGTCATAATTCCTCCCAATTTCCCACCTTTCTTATTCTTGTCTACCTCATCTATCTTGCCCATCCAGTGTTTTCTGGAGGTTTCAAGTAATTCCTTTCTAACAAGCCTCATTTGTAACTTCCTAACAAGAGACCTGAAGTTTTTTCCTGTTCTTCAGTAGAAATCTGCATTGGATATTTAAACTCTCAGTGATGGTGACGTCTCCTTTCAGGAATTCTGCCTGGCAAAAGGAAAGATGGAGGGTGATACCATAGGTGGATAAGAAACATTATGAATATTAAAAAAATTTACAGGTGCTGAGGATGTAGTTGCTTTCCAAGCTGCTTTTGTTCCACATTTTAGAGAACAATTTTCCAGCTTTAGTCATACACATGTTAAGCATCAAACTTCATCTTCTTCACTAGTCAGCCATGAGAAGTCATTATTTCTGAGGACAGTTGACCACATACCAAAAGAGGAGGCTGGTAAAGGTGTTTTATTGAACAAGGTTAATTCTGCTGGTGTTGTGGTGATAATGCATAGTGCAGAGGCTCACAGGACTAAAACCAATGGTTCTTTGTGTTGATTTCCTATGAAGTTATTAAAAAGAAATTACATATTAGGTTTGAGATTTCACTAAAATTAGTGTGACTTCAAAGGGAAAGCAAAGCTATTTGGGTTTGGAGAAGATTTAGTTTCTTAATATGAACCATTTTGTTAACCTTAAATTCAAATCAATGGGAAAAAAAAAAGTATATCCTGTTTTCATACTTTTTCTTTCATTTCATCAATATCAGGGATCAAATTCAGAGCTGAGAAATACCCTTGAGGGAAACAAATGAAGTGACAGAAGAGTGGGACGATAAGAGTTGTTATCCAAAATGTTCCTGACACCATCACACCCCTTCGAGTGTTTGTTAAATAATATATTATTAGTACATACAGCCTGGGAAAACGTCATTCTGTACAGATGCTGCAGAGAAGGCAAATGTGATCACGGTGATAAGGCAACAGGCTGGGCTCTAACCACCGGCCTGTAGCAAAACCTGTTCAGTCCCAGCTGCTCTTAGAAATAATTTAGTACTTTCTGTCTCCAGCCTCAGTATATTTACGGTTCCAAGTGCAGCTTTATGAGGAGCACCAGTTCAGCAAAGGCTGTTGATGCCCTCTGCAACAGCCCTCAGTGCACTCTCTTGCCATCTTTCATTTGCTCTAGCAGGCTGTCATGTTATATTTCAAGATGGCCAAAACCTTAGACACCCAAAGTCCTTGATGACTTCAGTATCTGGTCTGAAGCACATACCAGTAATGATCTGCATCTAGCTCATGTGTCTGTCTCCATAAAATCCATTGGTCTGGATGCTGCATGTGAAATACTAAAGCTGGCTCTGAAAAGACATCAGTCTGAGGTGTGAAATTTGCCCACTCACTACAGAAGGGCACCATGCTTTACTGCATACTACAGACTTTTTAGAAGTTTAGACAAGAACAAGGATTGCTTTTAACCCTCTAACAACACAGGTAAAACTGTGCCAGACACACGGATATCAACGTCTTCAAGCAGGTCTATAAGAAGAATGGGAAGTCCTCTTTCTGTTTGGATCAGAGACAATGGACATCCACAGTAGGTGGATCCCAGCTATAAAACAGGTGCACCCTAAACATTTGGACTTTTGTGCAGGTGAACTTAGAATTCAGTTGTTGGTGAGAGCTGAAATTTTCAGCAGCAAAGAGGAAAAGAGTCTCTCAGTGTATCAGCCGAGGTATATGCAGGGTGAGAGAAAGAGGTTGTCTCTAGGCAGGTAGATGTGTTTTTTCTTTTCACTTTTCTACAGCTTTGCAGATGTGTTTGGTTTGGTGACTTGGGCTGACTGACATTTGGTTTAATAAATGTATCTTCTTTCATTTTCCTCTGGCTTGAGTTAAGAATAATTTTCGGGATGACCGTAGTTGGCTATAATATGGTACTTGATACCCCCAGGTGTGGTGCTTGGGGTCTGGGAGTTATCCAGCTCCTGTGTCCGTCCAAAGAGTACACAGTGAAATTGCACAAGGGATTTTGGGAAATGGAAATTTGGTGTCCTTGGAGAGTTTCTTCCAGTGAGTATTGACAACCAGAAGAGCATTCTGATGTTTAGCAAGGCAGTAAGGAGCTCATCTCAAACAGTGGTTTCAAGGTCTAAATTTCTGTGGTAAAGAGAGGCCAGGAAAGCCTAGGTAGCTAATTAGGGACCTGTTTTTTAAAATTATGTGGCCAATCTAAATAGAAGGTTTTCTGCAGGGATTTGAATGTAGGATCTCCTAGATTGCATCAGGAAATCTTCATTAGAACTTTCCAATCTGACTGCAGTGGGTCAGCCCACAGTACCTATGTCAGCTAAAGAAGGGATTTTGTTGTCAACACCAGAATATTAGTAAAAACCCAGTTATAGACCTTAAAGAATTAATGGTTTAGTATTTTTTGTTACTTTTACCTATGGTTTGGTGGTTTGTGACAGCTCCTGACCAGAACACACTAATGCAGATCTGCTTGCTGGTGTTGAGAGGGAAACATTTGAATCGCTCCACTGCTGATACCTCCCCACCTCAGATCTACCCCATCTTCCTGCCACTTCCTGCCCGTCCTTCTCTGTCCAGCTAGGTCCCATCATGGTACCTTCTTTGGAACTCTGTTTCTACAACATTATCTCAGATTTTCAGCCTCATATTTGAAGTAGACCTCAAGCCAGACTTCTATTCTCCTTAGGTATGAGGCAGTGAAGCTGTGTGTCGGCTGGAAGTTTAACTAGTGCTCTGGATAATATACCAAAGAAAGTTCTTGGCACTTGCTTTTAGTTACATTTTTGTAACAGATCAAATTCTTATGTCCACAAGAGCATCTTCATTTCTCCCCATTCCTTCTCTTGTGTAACAGTCAAACACCTTCAGGCAGAAAATGCTTTCAGATGCACTTGAAAATAATAGAGAGTTTATCTCCATAGAAAGAATAACATGTCAGTAGATAGATTGGAGAGCAAAATATGATTTAATAGCCTAAATCAAAGCTTAGCGATGCCAGTGAAAACATCCCTGTGGAAAGACTGCAAGAGAAAAGGCAAGTAGATATGAAGGCCATCAAATCAAAGGTTCCAGATATCAAATTTAGGTGATTTCTTTGAAAACAGCTTAGCATGAAGTTAAATACACCTCCACACATAAACAAACACCCCCACAGTCTTACGTAAGCTTGGGTTTGGTCCAAAAACAGGGGAAAAGAGGAGAATCTTAAAATGGTCCTTTTGGCTTTTGTTAGAATTTTTACTTATCTTTCTTTACATCTGTGCTCCTTCCTGATAAGAGAAGTTTTCCTTTTTTATTGCTTCTTGATGTGCAATTTTTCTGCCTGAGATCATTCACAGAGAACATAAAAGAAGGACTTTTTTGATCTTGACTTCAGAGGACAAGTCAGCAACACATTGAGAAAGAGAGTTAAACATTACATGAACAGAAGGGAGAGAGCAGGCTGGTGTTTGTGCTCTGCACAGTGACCATTGTCTCTCAACTCTATTCCTTGGGCATGGTAGAAACATAGAGCAATTCAGTCATGCATTGAAAGAAACTCCACTTTCTGCTGACCATTTTGACAATATAACAATGTACTGTGGAGAAGCACGTGCTGCTAAGGGGTATTCAGAATTAACGGTAAGGTTTAGGTTATTTTCCCACAGCCAAGTACAATGCAGTGTGTTCTAAAATCACTTGTCAGAGCTGTCACTTGCCCTGTCACTTCTGTTTGCCTCTCTATCAGTCCCAGAGTTGCTTGACATGGCCTCAGTCAAGGAAGCCTGGTGACAAACATACCAATGGCCTCACTAGGAACCTGGAATGCCAACCACTGTGTGATGCATATTCTTCATAATATCAGATTAAAAGACACAAATGTAAAAAGAGCCTATGCACCTCAAATGATTCAAGAATCCATCAGCTTTTAGAGCCTAATCATTGTAAAAACAGTAGTGGTTTTTTCCCAAACATTTAGTAATTTTAATGATAGCTGCCACTAATTGAAATATTTTACATTCCATCTGCTTGGTATTCAGCCTGAAAGAGAGTGGAAAACACTGCCAAGAGAGTGCAGCACTCAACCTTTGCTCTCAAATTAGTTGTAATACACTGAATACTTCTCTACATCCATCTCTGCAAGCACAATTTGTCTTCCAGTTGTGAAAACCTTGTATCCCATTGCACTGCTCCTCATGTGCACTTCAGATAATAAAGCTTGTGGGGTGTTTTTTACCAACTTTACCAACTACTAGTGCCAACTCTTATTTTTATTATCTCCATTTTTAACTTTCTGGGAAGCCAAGGATGTTCCCAGAAAGGCTGTCTCAGTGCTGCCCAAAATCTTTCCTCTATAGTGGAGGCAGTTTGATGTTGGTGTCAAGGAGAGCCTTTCTGATTCTGAGGAAACTGGCTTTTGTCCTCTTACAAATTTAATATTTTAAGTACCTTCTCATATCCATCATCAGCCCCTCATGGGCTTGCACATGTCTCGTAAATGAATTTTGTTGAGATGTGTATTTGACCATTTCTACATCTGTCTTCTAGTGGTGTTTACAATAGTGAGGACTCGAGTGAATTTAAGTGACCATTCACAGCCTTGTTGAAAAAATCTCTAAAGCATTTTCTTCTGAGATAATAGTTCTTGAGATCCTCCACAGTGTACATCTGAAAGTTCTTCAACTTTTCTCTGCGTATCATTTCTTAGTCCTGCACTTCTTCCATTGTCACGTCTGCTACTGAATTATGTGCAGCAAGATATGACAGCATCTTGACATCAGAAATTGCACAAAGCTGTTCATTAATATCTTTTGTGGTAGTGTTTCTGCAGGCAGGTATTGCCTGTCATGGATTTTCTCTGATGCTTACAGTTTTGTTTTACAGAGTCTTATTTATTTCAACTGCTAATTCAATGTTGATATTTGACTGGCTGCGGGGAGGTGTGATGTGCTGTGAGTGAATTCTCATTGCTGAGTAAATTGAACAGTCTGACTGCCAGTAAACTGCAGTTTACTGTCTGAAACAGAACAGGCTGGGATAGCAGGCCTTGTGGAAAATCCCCCCTGCTCTGACTGTTATGGCTGTTCTGACACTGTCAGACAAATTACTTACTTTGCAGAAACCAGAGTAAGAGTTTGCAACACTGAAGTAGTGAAAGAAGTAATTAGTCACAATATCTGCTTCTGCTTTGTTCTGTGATCTGTAGGTGCACCGTGCCTGGATATTTTATCTTCCTTCTGATTTCCCTGCTTTTTACAGCTGTTATGAAACCTGGAGAAAATAATGAAAGCCACTGGAGGAGCTAGAGTTTGTACAGAAGTGAAATCTGTCTTTGTCCTCCTCATGGCTCTGAGAAGAAGCTTTGCATATCTCCAAGCCCCACTCCATCACCATGCAGGGCCATTTGCCCATGGACACAGAAGCAGCTACTGTTGGCATTGCCTCTTTCCAGGTCCTTGCTACACACTGGAATGTGTGAAAGTAAAATATCCACATTTCCTCCTTGCTCAGGTGTCACCTAAACCACTCAGACAGTGTATGCAGCCTGAAAAGAAGATGATAGGAAAGTGTGAATATTTTTTATTGTTTTTTTATCTGCTTTACTGCCTAGTCCTTGTCCAGAATCAGGATATAGCTCATGGGAGGAAGTGAGGATCCCAAATATCATTCTACAGCAGCTGACAAAGCAAACTGGTCAGATGGAATTTTAGCTTTTCTGCCCTGCTAATCCTAGTAGACTGGACAAGGGAGTAGAGGTCATGTGCCACATGTTGCCTCTACTGTTTCCAATTCCAGGCACCAGTGTTGTCATCTTCAACTCTGTGCAGGAATCACAAATGATCTTTTTACCACAGATTTGATTCCGTATGACCTGCTCAGTTACACACATATACATATCTACCACTGCTATCCATGATGTGATGGGGCAATTGCCCTCCTAATGAAACAACTTCCAATGACCAGTTCTTGCCAGTGTCTGTCTCTGGTTCCAAACATCCCAGTTTTGCCTTGCGTGACACTTCTTTAGTGTGAGACTTTGGCACTGGTCTCATTTCAGTTCTGTCTAGACAAATATACAGTTTCCTTACCCTCCAGTAGATACACTTCCATTTATCCAGCTTGTGTTAAAAGGGGTTGTTTGTTTCCATTAATTTACATTGGACCATTAGTGCAAGCAGATATTGCACTAAGTGGAGAGCATCATACAGGAACCCTGTAAGGCAGCTAGGACTTTTCTGGTAGCCAGTTAACAACCCTGTTGAAAAATTTCACAGTGCACTGTTTGAGCTCAGCACTTTTCCATTTTCTGTCATTTTTATATTTCTTGCTGAATAGCCTGTCTCAGATTTAGTGATGGTAAGTTGATACATACACGAGTTTTAGTTAGCAGAATCAGCAGAAATTTTAGCCTTCGTCTTTTCTTTGGTATTGTACTCTGATTTTGCATTTCCAAAGTAATTTTATAATTGGTCACACTATATACTAATGTAACTTTTCTGGATTGCCATATGGCTCTTTTCTCTGATACAGAGCTGAGCTAGTCTTCATACTGGGTTCATAATCAATGCTTTTAACACTGGGATGTTTCTGACGCCTGAGTTTGCCTCTCCTCCTGGTGTCAACTGCCCAAAGAAGGGTGGCTGGTTTTGTTATTTTCATTTGCATAAATATAACTAATAGTAAGGTAAAATTGTTTCCTTAAAAGTACTCTTTACTTTCTTCTTATAACATACTTTTTAGTTAGGCTTTAATATTAAAAAATTACAAAACAGTATTTGCAACTGAAATGTACAGGGTATTTCCTGCACTATTCCCTAAATTCTTTTTTACATCCTGGTGCTCCTATGGGTTTCTGCTGCTGCTGTGTATTAGCCTCATTTCTGGTTTCCAGGCTGAGGCCAGGTAAATGCCTGCCCATTTTCACTAGTCATTTGAAATATGAGCTCTGTTCTTGCTTTTGTATGCACTCGTGGGTTTAGAAAAGATGGTTTGGCTCCTCAAATATTTGTACTAAAACCTTTTTTTTGCTCTATTAAACACTCTGAAATCTGGTGATAGATTTATATCTTCTTCCATTCTCATAGATTTAATATTTTACATTGATGTGATGCCTTGGGGATTGCCGAGTGCTTTTGGAAATTTCCTAATTACCTGAATTTAAGCGTACCACACACTTATTCTATTACAATGTTTCTGGTCCTCACTATTCCTCTATATAGACTGGTAGCACTCTTGTAATTTTATAATTAAAATCGAAAGAAGATTTGACTTTTAAAGGATTGATTTCAGTGTGGTTGGAGACAAAAATTTTACAGGCTGCCATAATTAACATTTTCATGATGTTGGAGGAAATTATCTTCTTATTTGTTATTTTTTGAAAGAACTTTATCATTTTTTTTGATTCTGATCTTTCATCATGCTAGCATCATATTTAGGATTCAACAAAGATGAAAAGAAACCAAAGATCTGATACAGTCTTTCCATTCCTCCTTCCTTTCATGGCACTGGATCTCTTATATGGCACTATTTAGAGATCTCTTGCCTAAGGATATAGTTGCAATGACTGCCCATAAACACTTTGCTCTATGTGCATTAACCCTACTGACAGCACTGAGCAATCATCTTAGGAATTTGACTGGGGGCATCGTTTCTCACTTGTATCAAGGAAGGTTCCATTGCAGACTCCAACTCTCTCCTGAGGTCCTGATTACACCCCAAAGACATCTCATCCACACCCTGGGACATGCAACAAGCTCTCATGTGCCCTGCTCAGAGGAAGGAGAAGCAGTCTCACATGCTAGAATGGGAAGCCCTTGATTTGAGCAGTTTCAACATCAGTATTCTGGTGAAACAGAGCTGCATGTGCCCACAGATGCAGCTTGTTTTTTCCTTCTGGAAAAGGTAAAGGAAGGGACATTAAATCAGGCATGGCTGCTCACAACAGGGCTGATTGTTGGAAATCTCACTGGTCCTTGGCTTCCTCAAGGTTCCCATTCCAGTGGAGTAGTGGTTTGTCCCATCCCAAACCACTGTTCTCTGAATGGAGGTGGTCTAACAGACCATGACAATGCCTCTGGGACAAAGGTATTTCTCCCTTTGCAGCTTTTTGTCCTGTCCTGGAGAAATGGACTCTGTAAAATTGTACAGACTTCACTGCATGATTTAAAACCAGTCTCTGTTCTCAAGCTTTCCTCTAAAACAGGGAGTATGAGAACTCTCCTTTTTATTTAATGGGAGCTGTAAATATTATATTGTCACAAGCCTAAGGTATTTATGCCTCAAGTTTATAGTTCTGGGCCAAAATCTATGCTTTAATCCAGCTCTGGCTCATGGAAATGTTCCAGAGGATAATTAAATTCCTTTGCTTGAATTTTTATTTATTTCCTAATTCTTTTCAATGGAAGATGATGAAAGAGGACTATAATGACTTCACAATTCCTTCTGGTCAGGGAATTAGTAACACTATTTTTTTTTTTTACCTACATAACTACCCTTGAGACATTTTTTCATATCCACCTACATTTCAGAGAGCTGCTGGATAATGTAGTATCCTACCCAGTATCCTCTTGGGGTGGTTTTAAATATTGATAAGGCAGGGAAAATACATGCAATAGTTAGGCTATTTTCAGAAGCTTAAAATTGAAACCCAAGACCTAGAAGCAGGAAGCAATTTGGTCTCAGAGTTTAATGACAGAAAACAATAGTGACTCCCAGATACAAATTCAACTACAACGAGAGACTTATATTTAAAAAAAAACCCATTTGCAAACATTGCCCTACTTTCCTAAAATCCTTCTTCAAACTGACATGATTTCTATGGGAATGGAGAACATCATTTAAACTGCTCAAACACTCAACTAGTTACCTTCTCATTGAAGGAAGAACAAAAATGGTAAAGGAGTGGAAATGGACAATGGGAAAGGTTTGAAAGCCTGTTATGCGGAGGGTTAGAATGGAAAATCTCAGTTTTATTCTGGTCAGATATCATGGTTTAACCCCCGCTGGCAACTAAGCACCACACAGCTTCTCACTCACTCCTCCCCTGCAGCAAGATGAGGGGAAGAGAAATTGAAGAGTAAAAGTGAGAAAACTTGTGGGTTGAGAGAAGAACAGTTTAATAATTGAAATCTTTTTCTTAATAATAATACAAAAATTTTAATAGCAAATTGTAATGAAAAGGAAAACAACAAAGACAAAGACATAAATCACACGAAAGACAAGTGATGCAAACAAAAACAATTGGTCATGACCAAGCATCCGATGCCCAGCCAGTCCCTGAGAAACAGCCCCTGGCACCAATCTTCCCCCACCTATTACCGCTGAGCATGATGCCAGCATGCACTATCCCTTGGGTCAGTTGGGGTCAGCTGTCCTGGCTGTGTCCCCTCCCAGCTCCTTGTGCACCTTCAGCCTCCTTGTTGGTGGGGTGGGGTGAGGAGCAGAAAAGCCCTTGAGTGTAAGCCCTTGCTCAGAAATAACTAAAACATCCCTGTTCTATCAACACTGTTTCCAACACAGCCTCATACTAACCACTATAAAGAAAATTAACTTCACCTCAGCCAAAAGCAGCACATCAGAGACTCAAAGATACATGATTCCAGAAATGTGCTTTAATTCTCAGATAATATAAAAGTTTTTCATTGCAGCTGCCTAAATATTTGAGCTGCTTTGAAAGGTTTTATGTGTAATCTCTCCTTTTTTTCTCATCTTTCTTCCCCAAGAGATTTAAATTTGGTATTGAAGTTCCTTTCAGCTACAACTTGTTATATCTCATATATGGACCTACGTTTCTCTCGGGAACTTCTTTCCCCTTTTCATGAATTATGTCTGGATTTGGAAGAAACTTCCAGTCATAAAGATCACCCTTTCTTTCCTTCCTTCTCATTCTTGTGCACCTTTTATATCATCTTTTTCATCTCTTTGAAGGTTTGCCACCTTCCTTTTGAAGCTGGTTTTGTTCTTTGAACAATACAAGAATCCACTGCTTCTGATACCTTTCTTCTTTTAAAATATTCTTTAATTTAGATTGCTTTCAGCACATATTTTACGTGAAATAGTAGCATACAACTACACTATCAGGTCAAGAAAACAGCTCCCACTCTGAATGTCATTTACCTGCTTTCTTTTGTCTTCTTTGCTCCTTATTCCAAGTATTCCTCTAATCAATGATTGGCAACTTTGATATTGGCAAATCTCTTTCTGCTTTGGCCTGGTCCCTTGCATCATCCATTTGTCATTTCAAAGTTACTGTGCTTTTGACTGTTGCCGTGAGGTATTCGTTATTTGGTGTAATCTTCTCTCTATTCGGGCAGCTAAATTGAATGAGCAGTTTACTTGTTGCATTTGACATAATTCTGATGTTGCTGTCAAAATCATTTTGGTTTTGCAATCAAAGTTGCTATCATTGCCATATCTTTGCCTGCCAGTTCTGATGAGGGAGATTCACAATGAAGAAACACCTTCTCAAGCTCCTTCTCCACACCCTTTTTAAAAAGTTTTCTTTTCTTCTTGGTTCTGGCTTTGTGCTCCTGCTTCTGATGCTGCTCGGCTTCTCCAGGTCTCACACAGGTCCCTTCTGAACCCATGTCCTGTGTCCCCTTCCAGTGTTACTGGCACTTCAACACTAATGCCTTTTCTTTTACCAACTGGGCATTGCCATCTCTTTACCTGTGATTCCCCCTGCTCCCAGTGGAAGTCAATGACAGGAATATTTTAGGGTCAGTGCTTTCTGGTGGTTTTCCAAAGGCTCCAGGTCACAGTCAGCCTCCCACCCGGACTTCTTCAAGAAATTCTCTGGAGATTTGAAGAAAGAAAGGCCACTTAATTATCCAGCAACTCTCTGAAAGGCAGGTGAATAAGTGACTCAAATGTGTTTGGCAGCCTGAAAGGAGGACTGACCAATGGGATTATAATCTCTTTTACATTGTCAAAAGTTGCTGGTAAACACGAGAAAGTTGAGGCTGAGGCAATTGCTAGCAGAGTTGAATTATTTTATGAATCTGGGCTCCATATCCATGGCCCTGGGTCTCTAAGACAAACATAATATTGCTCTTTAACAGCCATTATTCACAACCAAGGCTCTTATCCAACATTGGCATGCACCTGCATCATTCATATGTACTTCCCTGCTATATGGACAATCACATTATATGCCAAAACACGATTTGACACCTAACTTTAGATCCCATATGTTGCCTGACACTTTTTGTAAAAAAATGTTTGCGACAGCAGGTAAGAGCAAACTTCACTGAGCAATGGAGAATCCAAGTATGAGTCTCACTTTTATTATTCATTTTCTTTATTATTTTATTTTTTATTTATTAGTTATGGAAATACTACAGCTTTAGTAAAAAATGTGGCTTTTCCTAGACTAGACCTCACCTTCAGTAAATAATAGCCTTTTAAATTACATAATTTTAAGACAGAACTGCAAGTACTTTTCTTCCCCTTTTCCACAAACGGAGTACAAGGCATAGGAGCAAACAGGAATACAGATGGTTCATTGACATGGATTGCAGCTCCTAAGATGTCTGCAGGCAGATGCCCCAAATCATATCAGTGCCACGATGGAGACCTTGGCATCTGTGCACTCCAAAGTAGCTGTCACCATCCTGGTAAGACACATTCTCTTACAAATAGGTTCTTTCAGAGAAGATGTGAATCTGATTCTGAGTGACTCAGAGACCCATTTAAGCACCAAAACGTCTTTTTACTTTGAGTGAGGGTGACAAACTCAATCATGATGTCATGATTGCAGAGTTGCCAGTAGAAGCCAGTCACTTTCACGCAATTTGGTGAGAAAGAAGAATCCCTGATCAGGAGATTTTTTTTTTCCCTTTAAAAAAATGGCTCCTCTAGATGGCAATACAGAGTATGGCTTAGTTTACATGCCCCAAACCAACCTGCCCAGGTACTTTTTTCTGTGTGGATTATGCAGGGAGCCTTGTGAGCTTAGTCCTAACTTGGGCAGCTATTAAACATATATATTTAAGCATACTTTTAGTGAAAATCTCATACAGGAGCAGAGTCTCCTCAGGTGCTGGTGACTCTAAGGAACTGCCCATAGTCACAGTCCAGTTCAGAGCTCTGAGAAGGCAGGACACCTGAGAAACCACTGGGTACACGGTATTAGGACCCCAGTTCTCTAAAGCAGTGCCTATACCTGTGCATTAAGGAGTGCCAGGGCAGTGGCAGGCAGTCATCTACACTGGTGAGTCACTGGGGGTGTCCCTGGTGCCCTTTTGACTGTTACCAACCAGTTGCCTTTCAACAATTCCCATGCATGAAGGAGTTATCACAGCCATCAGTTTCCCCAACAACCAGATTGTATGGAACCACTCATCCTGAAAGTAAACTACTCCGGAATTTTGGACAAGGCATGACGACAGAAATATCTTGCTACTCTGGAGGTAATCCTAACATTCCTAGGGCCAGTGCTGGAGCATCCAAACAGAACTCCCTTAAGAAATTCACAGCTTGTTTACACAGAAAATTCAATTTTGTGCAAGACTAACATTCACTCATAATGGCATATTCATCCTATGTTGTGCCAGTCTGTTCTTATTTTGACTGAGTATAGACCATTTTCAATATTTACTTATGGTCATGGTCAAATTAAAAAAAAAGTCATTGCGTAGAAATCAGAGCATACACACGTGCATGAATTTAGAAAAGCTGATCTACAATATTTTAGTAAAGAATGGGCTTCCCACCTCCCCTAATACACACAAATATAGACAAACCCTATACTGCCCACCTGTCACCAGTTCTAAAGGCTCTCACTACGACATTTTCCACTGATTTGAGATACGAAAAAAAAGATAGGAATATTTTCTGGGGAACATCATGGAAGCCTTACAAGAATATCTGAAAACCTCTGGGAAACACAAATTCAGATGCAGAAGGAAAGGCCAGTTCCTCATGTATTCCTGAAGGTCCTCAACACAACTCTGCTGTTCCTATTAGCAGAGGAATAGTTACAGGTTGAACTGAGATGAGGCTAAACTGCTAAATCTGCTCCTTTTTCTATCGCAGTGTCCCTGAAGCTCTTCTCATCTTCCAAAGCTCCTACTCATTTTCACCTTCCCACTCCTGGTCTATTGTCAAGAGACACAGCATTTCCAGCTGCCAGGCTGCACTGACTGACTTGATCATGAGATTCTGCTTCAAAAGACTGTGAGAAAGATTTGAAGACATCATCTCCTGAGGTAACTATCAGGGCTTGATCAAATCTTTAGTCATACCTCAAACTTTCTGTCTAAGAGGTTTTTTTCGAAGAAGACTTGACATCACTTAGTGAAAGTTAATAATTGCCTGTGCAATTGGCCCTATGTATTAAAAGAAAAAAAAAAAGTGTAATTTAGTGCTCATTTTGAAAAGAATTGTATGTAGTATTGTGTTTAACTAAAAATGATTCCTTAAAAAACAAAATTATCTCGAAAGTTCTGTGGTAAGCAAGCTTTGTCTTCAGATGAGGACTTTTCTATAATTTTTTGCAGGATCTGTTCCCTAATCTCAATCACATGGCTGCTCAAAGAATTGCAATGAAAACATTAAATTCCCTACAGAAAGATTCAGGGACCTCCCTGCTCAGGGAACAATTACGAGTATCTGAAAACTGTCCTATTAAGCAGTTTATGGCATTACAAAGGGCAAGCACTTCATGAAGTAATCATAATGTTGTGACTTCCAAGAGTCAAAAATATAATTTCTTCCCACTACTTGAGCCTGAAAATGTTCAATTTACAAACAGAAATGGCAGTCTAGAAAAATTTCCGATATTCATAAGCAGTTTCTCTTTAAGCACTCTCAGGTAATTCGGCACTTCATATTCCCCCTCTTCCCTTCATTCCACTGAACTGCCAGCTGAGACCCTCATGAAGTCCACAACCTTTCCTGTCTGACAGCTCTGTGGGAGATTGACCTGACCAACATACTGCCTTTCGTCTGCTATCTCTCTCTCTCAGACATACCTTAAGGACCTCTTTCTTCCTTATTCATTGGGTTGCAATCCATAGAGATTGATCCTTCCAGAGGCAAGTGGGCCAGCCTATTTCTACAGACATTTTTAAAATCTTAAGTAAACAAAATCTTAGTACAGGAAAATTCCTTTTCTCCACAGCAGAAAAATCAACCTGAGAAGCACAAGTAATGGGGAATAATTAATGATTTTAAGTACCATTATTGAAGGAAAGGAGAGTAACTGACACACTTAGTGGAAACAAATCAAATTAGAGGGAAAATGGCTGTAAATAAATGCAAGACACAAATTAGAATAAAATGTTTATCTTCATCTTTTGTCACCTAGATATTGAAGACACTAAGACATTATTCTCAACTACTTGTCTAATGCCTTACCTCCAATTTTATGTTTTCTATTATTCATAGCATATACTTAATACTTGGGAGATGCTGGTATTCCAGTATGACGTAGAAGCAGGAGCTTAGATTTTCACAATAGAAACATCTACATTGTCAATCCCAAGGAGACTCAAACCCACTGAAGTCTGCAGATAATCTAACATGACATGAATCACTCCTACTTTGGTTCTTTAGCAAGCAAATACAATGTAAAAAGTTATCTGCCTGAACAAAGCTGGTATCAATAATCTAAAAGATGGGATTCACATGTTTTGGTTTTTTTTGAAAAAATTTTATTGCTGATACTCAAATCTTAATTTAATCACTTAAGCTTCCCCTTTCTTCTCTGAAGTGAGATTTTTACTTCTGAGGGCTGAGTTATGTTAGAGACACACCTTAGCACAGGATGACCCCTCTAGAATGCTGATGATAGGTGAGCTGTATTTCACTGCATGGGTGTTTTTTGTAGAATTCAGACTAAAACGATATTAAATGGTCAATTCTGTTTGTTAAAATTTGTAGTGGTGGAGTTAAGAAATATTTAACCACTAATTTTATGCCAAGTGAAAACATTTTTTATAAAAAGCTTATAGTAAAATGCTTTAAAGTCTTACATTAAAGGCTAGAGTATTTATTTAGGGTTTTTTTTTAATGTAATTTTACTTAAAATGTAACCCAGAGATGATGCATAACCTTCAACTCTCTCTTTACAAGTTCTGTGTTGTGAAACACTTGTCATATTAGTTTGTTTCCAGTTAATTAAAATTAAACATAACCAGACCAAAACATTTTCTAATTTGCAGTTCTCCTCCTTAAGTCAGTATTTTTTTGAACAGTATGAACTGTGTGGTTTAATTAACAGGGAATAAGGCTCTTCAGCTTGGCCCTGTATCACATCTTGTATAAAATAGTGTTTCTAATCCTGCATTAATTTACTCCCCACCATGACTAGCACAGTTCAAAGACAAAAATTAATATTTTCAGGGCTTAGCTATGCACAGTTATCTAGGCTCCTATCTTTTAATCTTGATTTCCACCCACGCCACAGCTCCCCAAGAAAGAGGATTAAGAAAATAGGACAGTGAGTGCATTACTATCATTGTACTCTAATGCATATGGAAGTTATTGGAGGATAATACGGTACTTTATCTAACCTCGGCCTGCTCCAAAGTATTCTCTCCAAGTCACATTTAAATGCCCCACTATTTATGCTATTATTTTGTCCTTGCACAGTCCTTGACAGCAAAGGGAAATGGTTTGTGAATTTTGACGTCCAACTGTTACAAAGAGAAGTGAGCTAAGACATAAGAACCAAAGATTTTTCCCACTCCCACCCACACGGCTCCTCCAGATCAGTCCTTGGGTGAGTCATCTCAGTGGGGCTGGCATGAGAATGGGGTTACAAAAAGTCACCTTTGCAGACACCAGTGTAAACACTGGTGCTAATGTTCACGTTCTTTCTCATTGGTAAGATACTGATGCCCTGCACCTGCAGATGCTGTGTTGGCAGAAAAACTGGTGTGCCTTCTGGAATGGCTAGCAGTCCTGTTCTGTGGCCAGTCACAATGTTTGGGAAAAGCAAGTGAATTTCCCTTGGATTGGTAATGCAGTGATAGTTTCCACGCTATCGCCCCTGGATCAGTTAAAACACGTGGTATGTGTGAGGCACAAGGGTAAAATATCCAGCAACTGGTTCCTCTCAAGATTTTCTCTCTGAAGCACTGTTTTATGAAGTTCATCCTTGTCTGTGAAAATAAGTAACCTCCATGACTGGGCCTGTAGTACTTTTGTGCTGTTATCATGGTAACATGCAACCCAACAGATGCCTTATGGTGGAAGTAGGCAAAAAAGATGGAAAAAAGGGGGGGAACACAATAAAATTTGGTTCACTTCAGAAAAATAACGACGATGTTCTATATTTACACTTTTAATTGTCAGTGGCACATCTTGCTGCTGCCACCTGCGTGGAGTTCAGATGCTCAATCTCATTGAATTTAACTATGGCTCCCTAAGTTTCTTCTCCCTACTATTCCATTCAGCGAAATGCTCAATTAAAGACAAGTTCTCATTATTGTTTGACTCTTCGAAGTTGTTGTTCTACAGGAATATATCTCTACTAATAAATACAAAACTAACTTTTATGCCAGTATTCTCCATTAAAGAACTGATACAGCACTGTAACCACTTTGCCCAACAAATGGGTTCTGCACATTCTATCCCTTACAGAAAGAGAAGAAGATGTTATTTAGAAAAAGAACAACAAAGGAGTGACAAAGTTGGTTAGCAGTGGACATTAAGCCTGAACTTTTTTTATGTTTGGACATATGACCAATGTGGCATCCTAACGGAAATGGAGAATGTGATTGTCCATTTGCACATTCTTAATTCAAATAAAAAGGGAGATGTTGTTTCACTGATATTTTGGGCTAAGCCACATCACAAGGGATGATAGGTGCAAAAGAGACAGTTATGTTGCAGTTAATCATTGGCACTATTTGCTGTGCCACAGTCTTTTCTTGTCTGATTTCAAGTTCCTATTCCAGAAATGTCTAGTTTAACCTTTGTATTGTATCTGCCAGACCCTTGAGAATGTCTCAGATACCATGAGCCACTTTCAAGTAGTGCTACGTACTTAAACTCACTTGACTGAATTGAGTCCTTACCAACAGCTGGAAAAGCACAACTGGCACATAGTAATTTAATACACCAAACCTTACTAACTTGGCAGAAAATTAGAGAAGCCGCTTTAATTTATACAAAAGTCTCATTATTTTCAGTACTTCTGCCTTGTTAAGCAACAGATTTTGTTTTTCTGAATTAAAAGAAAATACTCCAAAGAAAGTTTAATGATTTAGCACCCTCAAAAAGTACATACAGGTTGATAGTTTCTGAAGCTTTTACAAAAGACTTTGGTCTTTTCAAGTATGCTCCTTGGATACTTCATCTATTTTTAAATCCCTCTAATGCATTGTCTCCAAAGGAAAAAATGACCTCTTTGTGATCTACGCTTAACCACAGCATGCAGGAGGTTGGATCTGATAATAACCGTATAAAAATAGGTGTATGGTGTCAGAACTGAGATACAATTATTCTACCATTTTATCTCTGACAGTGACCAACAGTGACTATCTGGGAGGTGGCATTATGCAGCAAATACTAATATTTCCCAAAAACACTCTCCTTGCCTCCAGCAGTTTAGAGAATCATAAATCCATTTAGATGACTCAGTGAATTCCAGAAACAGACAGCTGCCATTGTAAACAGCAGCCTGGGCAGATCCTCCATCCTATATGAAAACTGCTCTATTCAATTTCTTTTCAATTTGCCACTTGCTAGTTGCCTTTAGGTTCATTTCTCTTAGGTGGTTTGGTTTTGTACTGGAAAAGACAACAAACAGTTGATCCCCATCCATCTTCTTTAGGACACCTATGGTTTATAGGTCTCAGTAATATCCTCCTGAACTGTCTGTCTGCAGGCTGAAAAGGCCAGCCCTATATAGGATGCAGAACCTGGTCCAGACCTTTCATCACCCTTTTTTTCTGTTCTAAAGCTACTTTTTTGTTTGGTTTTTTTTGGTTTTTTTTAAGATAAAACTGGCAAGGAGTGAGAATATCATACCCTACAGGAGATGTGGACACACTGTGGACCTGTGCAGTGGTATAATTATGTTCTTTAACTTATTTTTTCTCTAGAATCCTGAATATTCCACTTGCTTTATTGACACTGGTTATCAGTAAGTTAATATTTTGACAGAGTTATGCACTGTAACCCCAGGTCTTGCTCCTGAGTGATAACGGTCAAAACCAATCATTTTCAATGTAAAGTTTGAATGTTACTGCTTGAGCATCACGTAAAATTTATCTACATTGAATGTCATCTGTCATTTTATTGCTTCATTATTCAGTGTTGTAATATCTTCTAGAAGCCATCAGCTTCCCTGTCTTCCTTACCACAAATTACTTAGTGTCGTTAGCAAATTTTTGCCTCATTATTCACATTCCTTTCCCAGCATACACACTGGGGAACTCCACCACTGACCCACCTATGCTGTAAATCTGATTTCTCCCTGCTATCTCCTTTTCCTAACAATTAACAGATTATTCAACCAGAAAAGGAACTCCCATTTCATACTACAGCAGCTTTATTTTGGGAAAATTACTTTATGCCTTTCTTTGGCTTTTTATTGAATATCTCTTGGAAATTGAGATAAGTATATTAACGAGCCCAAATAAATATATTATTATTAAGTCCACATATTTATTGGTTCTTCAAAGTACCCCAGTAGGCATGCAAGGGTTGAATTTTTTTCCAAAGGATACCTTGGCACACACCCACTATTTATCCATGTGTCCATCAATTCTACTCCTCATTAAAGGTACTTCAGGGTCTCACACTCTTACTCTACTGTTCCTGGAGTCTCCCTTCAAAGATCTATTGGCTTCTCATTAAGCAACTTCCAGTTCTCTGGTGCTTTTGCACTTCTAGTATATTGATCATACCTATTGTATTCAATTTGATTTATCATGATCACATCGGTCTTCTTCTAGATGAAAATTCATGTAATATTTTTGTTATGAAAATACTATTAAGTTATACAAGATAGGATCAGTCATAAGATTCTGTTTATTGCTTCACTTTTACAGTAATTGCAATACTTCAGTAGGAAAAAATCAAAATTCATCTTTTTAAAATGAAAATCTCCATTAGCATAATCTCTGTGAAACTTCATTTTCAGTAGTTGTCAATTGTTTCTATCTCATGGGCTGCTTTAAATATCCATTAGCATAAAACAGTACTTTCTTTTGTCATTCACTGCTCAGTGTTTAGCATTTTCTCTTAATCGGAGAGAAAAAAATGAAAAAGAATCCTATGAACAGGATTTACTACAGAAGTGTAAAAACCTGATACATAAAAGACATTCAAATATGTTTTAACTTCACTGAGTGCACCAGCACAAAGCCTACTTAGCAAATAAATGATAATTTCCCAGCTAGACAAGACCTGTTCTTTTTAAAGCTATGAAATCAGGCCTTAATTGAATCTCACCTAGCATTGCACTTGCATTGGGAAACAGCACCAGAAAATGTGAAAACAGCAACATTTTTCAAATTAAGGTAAATAGCTTATTTTTTCACAGCTTAAGTACATTTTGCTTTTGAAGATTGGTACTTTTCCAACATAGCAGTTTTCACTCAATGACCTGATATTGACTTTTAATTCAATTCGGTGCTCTTGCGAATACAGAGTTAATACCAAAAGTATGGGCTTTGATCACTGTGGAAATTTGAGAAAACTCATGCCTCAAATACACTAAATATGATTCTAGAAATCAAATCAGCTTCTGTCTTTGGCAACACTTGCTGAGGAGGCTGTGTTTTGTATCACAGTATCTCTCTCATCAGAGAAGTCAAAAAAATGAAGAGATGTCCAAACAATATGTAAAAAGCATGGTATGTACTGGTCAGTTTTTCAGTTATTATTTGTAGCTAAAAAAACCCCCCGACATTTAGTCTAAACTATTGCTTTTGTTTTTCCTAACACTTGTGCATCAACAGGCACATCATAAAAAAATGACTAATCTCATCCTAAATTGGGTTTGAGAGAGAAGAAATGAATTGTTATCTCGTGTTTCTCCCCTTCACAGATTCTAAAAGTCAGCTAGACACTCAACTGCTTGATAATAAAACTTGGGTACAACGAGTCCTACTCAGAGAAGCAGAAAGGATTCACAGCCTGTAAAAACTTTCCTTCACCTTCCAATTTCCCAAACCACTGGTTTTAATAATATGTAAAATCAGACTGGTACCAAAAGGTGTTCCTGTAGTGGTGAGCAGCTGCAAAAAGGATACCCTAGCCCGTGCTCTCTTCCACATAAGTGAACTGTCTTAATGGCCTCATGTCCACTCAAGGTCCATATCAGGTAAGGAAGAATCCCATGGGCCTGAGCTGTCAGAGTGAATAATATATAAAAAACTGTTTAATACTCGCAAGAAGAGTGTTTGGATAAAATCATCTTCCTTACATAAATGGTCATTTGGAGAAGAATACCCTCAATTTTACCTTATTCATGGCTAAGAAACTAAATTTTCCGAGGAAGGGGTTTGGTTTGATTTGGTTTTCTAAAAATAAACCTTTTTTTAATTAAAAAAAGGTAACTGGTTTAATTTTAACACTGCAGAAATCTCAAGTCTTTGGATAACAGTTCAAATAAACTTTCTAAAATTATTTTGTGAATGTAAGACAACCATGAATTAATTCAGAAGAACGGTTATTGCCCTTTCATATTACAAAGATATGTAGGATATGTAAATCTTTTTTCAGACTTCAGTCAATACAGGCGATTCCTTGTGATGGATGCAATACAGAATCATGATCTATGTCAGATGGAGACTCCCTGAAATACAAAGATTATCTTTGCTGTGGTCTCCTTTCCTTTTTCTAACGCTGTGTTGGGATGTTCCTGTTCCTGAGTGCCATTGACTGAGCTCAGCCTCAATGCTGTGGTGATCTCTCATTTCACATTTTAAACGTGGCTGGCTGTCTCTGTGCTGGCTCTTGACAGACTTACCCCAAAATATACACATCAAAGTAGATGAGAGACAGAAAACATGACAGAGGGGAAGCATCACAGAAGTAACAAGGTGACCTAAGTGAATTTCACATAAAGTTGATTTTCTAATTGTAAATTTGGACCATGAATTCTGGACCATAAAATTTGCTGTCACAAAAACTGTCACCACAATTACTGGTTTCAGCCTCATTAATTCCCTCAATACCTACATCCATCACAGGAAGCTGCAGATAAATATATCATGGGAGAAAGGTATTTGAGGAGAGAAGGTATTTGAGAGAGAAAACCAAGACTGAACACATGGAACCAAGCTAATAAACCATCAAGAGAGCAAAAGAGATGTAAGGACCTAAAAAGAATTTCACCACTTCCAAAGATGATTGCATTTTTCTGCAGTTTAGCATCCAGAATCAAAATGCCAAAGAGATACAGCATTAGAGTGAGAGGTGAAAAGGACTTAGTGTGAAATGGTGCCAGAATTTTATACTGCAATGGAACAACCCCCAGACTCAAATATCTTTTCTTACAGAATGTCCCAAAGCAAGCTGATGCTGGGTCCCAGTCTCAGAGTTTTCACAGGCGAAAAAGAAAATGGGTTCACAGTGTCTGTGCCCTGTAAGGGAAGCTGCTATTGCAGAGCCTCAGCAAGCAGAAGAGTCACACATTTACAGTTGGAGGGTGTCCAGAGATGGGCGGTGAAGCTGGTGAGGTGTCTGGAGAGTAAATCACATGAGGAGTGCCTGAGGGAGCTGGGGGTGTTTAGCCTGAAGAAAAGGGTTCTCAGGGGAGATCTCATTGCTCTCTACAAGCACCTGAAAAGAGATTGTAGGTGAGTGTTGTTCTCTTCTCCCAGACAACTAGGGACAGAACAAGAGGAAATGAATGAAGCTGCACCAGGGGAGGTTCAGGCTGAACATCAGGAGGAATTTCTTCACTGAAAGGGTTGTCAAACATTGGAGCACACTGCCCAGGGAAGTGGTAGAGTCACCATCCCTGGAAGTGTTTAAGAAATGCCCAGATCTGGCACTCAGTGCCATGGTTTAGCTGACGTGTTGGCGTCTGGTCAAAGGTTAGACTCAATGACCCTAAAGGTCTTTTCCAGTCTTAATGATCCTATGATTCTATTAATTCCTATGCAGATTCAAGCCAGTTCCAAATGGTACATTGGTTCTATTTCATGCTGAGTTCAATTGTTAAAACAATTTATGATTGTAAAATCCCACCTGATCCAGCGCTGCAATATGTTGTCATGGAAACTTGAATCTATCCAGTCATTAATAACTTTATCCACACGGGAACTTAAGTGCCATAATTTTCCAGATTCAATCCAGCTACAACTTTCCCATCTAACAGTAATACCAACAAAATTTATGAAGAAATGTTTCATTAATGGTATGCTAGTGTTTAATCTGAATATAATTTAATAAAAGTAACGTATGAAACTACTATATAGTTAATCTCTAAACCATTAAGTGTTACAGGAATTATATATGATATATCTTTAATAGCATCTAGAAATATATCCTATGAGATATATCTGTATATTTATTATTATATATAATTATATTTGCTTTTTGTATTTTATAACCCTGTATAATTTTACATAATAATATAATGACTTGAAAATTTTAAAAGTTTTCTCACAGTGATACCTTTATTTGAAGTATGTCAGTCAATTTTCATAAAACAAAAAGTAATCTCCATCCTTAAATTATAATTGTACTTATAATTTTAACAAAAGTTTCTTTTACTTACTTGTTTCTCTTCATCTCGATCTTGGCTATATAGCGACTAGTAAAAATAAGCAAGTAGATTGCTAATAATGTTCAAAGATGAAAATATGATTTTTATGAGACTCTGTGTATTAAAAACGTGCCCATCAAATGCTCAGAGACGTGTCAGATAAACATCTGGGCTTTTGAATGATAAAACACTGAAGTTATGATTCTTTTTTACCACTGGCAGTCATTAGGATAGCTAGCTGACCTTTTTTTTATTGAAACCAAAGTGAGGATTTTTTTTGTTACATTCATACATTTTTAAAACATGTACTCTGTATGGAAAAGAAAATTTTGTGGTTTGCTATTTTTTGCTTTGTTTTAGGTTTTTTTAACGATAATTTTAAAATGAACTTATTCAGAAGAAATCTGCATATATTGGTGAGTGGAATACACAATTTTGATTAAAACCTTGCCAGGCTGCTCCCTGGTGTCGTAGTTTATTTGCTTCCCTTCTTTTATTCTCCTTCTATTTTCAGGCTCACTGACCTGTACCCATCTTTCATATGGTACCTCTGGCTGTGGGACTCTCCTGACATACTGAAGTAGCTCAATAGGAGCAGGAGAAGAAAAGCACACTATGTAAAGTGGGAATCCTGATCAGGAAAAAAAGGATTAAAAATTGCTGAGGGCACAGTGACTGAAAACTGCAAATCTTGTGATATCAGAACTTTTGAGTTTTAGCCAAAGCTTTTGAAATAGTCTTCAGTTGTTTGCTTGCTATTTCTAAAAAAATCAATAGTTTTAAAAAAAGAAAAACACTTTCCTGCTAAGTCCTAGTTACTATAATAGTTTCTGTGGCCAAACAAATATAGAAATACACTGAGAAACAGGAAGACTCTCTTTTATTTTTGATTTTTCCCACCCATGGTATGACATAGGGTACATCACCTCACTCTGCTCTCCATTTCCAACTCCATATTTGTCCTGTGTCTCTGTGCTCTTTTCCTCGGGGTCTATTCAAAGGACCCCTGATTCACTTCAGAGAGCTGTGAATTTTAGGGACAGAACACTGATCTGAACTGAGCTCCTGGCCAACACAAGTAGTAGCTTTTCACTGTGGAATTCCTGTGTCTGCACCATCATTTTTCAAACAAAGAATTAGTCTAGAGACTCAACACAAAAAGAGAGGTTTTTTCCTCATTTCCTGCTCAGTGCTAGCAGTTAAGGCTTGTGTCTAAAACTATATTGTCTGGTATTATCTTCTAAGCACTGATTCTTATTAACTTCTCTCTCCTAGATTAAGGAGGACTGTGGCATCAGAAATATCCACCCATATTGGTAATTCTTGGCTTTGATTAAATCTGCTACTTGCTTCTTTCCTTTAAACAGACTAAATTCAGCTAAATCCTTCGCTAAGAGAAAAAAGAAAAATCAGACCTCTAATCATCCTCACAAGCCTTTTTCTGAGTTTTCCAGTCTAGCATCATTTCTATTGCAGACTGGGATTTACTGCTGCACACTGTATCCAAAATGTCTCTCTCTCAGGTAACAGTTCCAGTCATGGGGAATGAAAAGGACTGGATGCCCATTTTCATAAGCAATTTTCACTTAAACAATTCACAAGACACCAAAGTCAGACAAATATGGGCATGGTTCAACAAGTTGTCTTGCAGAGAGCTCAAATCTCAGTCGCACCAAGTGAGAGGAATAAGTATTATGGAAAGACAAGGTTGTTGCCAGAACTGAGCATATCTGAAATCTAAGCAGGGCATAGGAGAGGAGGATGAAGCTGAAATATCAGTCCCTGTCACTTTTGCACCTAATCATTCCCTGCTAATAGGTAGGCTCATGGTGTAGTGGTTAGAGGGAGAGACCAAGAGTAAGACCCATTTCTTGCTCTACTGTAGAAAGATGCCTCACTTACTTTACCTGTGAGTTAGACACAGCCATTATAGGGTGGTCATTTTTAATTAACAGACAAAAATGTAGTTCTACCTCATACAAAAAATAACACATATAAATTCATCTAAAATGTGTGGAGCTGACTTTTTCACTGGGCTGACGGCACTTCTGTTAAATACTGATACTGGAAATCTCAAGGATGTCTTGTCTAAAGGGGCCCATGACAGCAAATCTGGAATCTCTTATGGCTGAGGCAGTTAATTTCCATTATTCCTTGGAAAATAGGTTGCACCAATCAGGGACTCAATTGCATTCCTAAAACTCAGGAGAAATACTAGAATTCTAATGTGAGGAATATCCAGTAGTAGCCAAACTACAAATGTAACCACGGTCTTTGACTAAGGAAGTCTGCCTCTCTTCGAATTCCTTTTTATCATTCTTGAGAACATTTTAGTTCATTGAATGTCATAAGAAAAATATTTGTGTCATTTAATATCCTTCCTATTGTGTTAAGATAATGATAAAGACAGGTTTCATTTTTTAAAAGCTGGTAATCCACAGGCATGAAATCTTCCTTACATCCATTCACCCTAATGCCAAAGGCTTGCTCAACAAAGAACTCTTTCCATGTGATTGTTTCACAGATTTCCCTGGTATTTATGAATCCTGTGGAAGATTTTGCTCCCTTCCACTTCTATCATTACTGTATTTTTTCCATCTACCTATCTATCTATCTATCTATCTATCTATCTATCTATCTATCATCTATTTAGCGAACATGTTATACACACGAAATGTATAATAATTAGCTCACTATTTATCTTATCAGCTTGAAAGTTATTTTTGTGCAAACCAATATCTCAATGTGTCAGCAAAAAGTTGTATCTGATTCTCCTTCAAGCACTTTCTCCGAATATTCCAAATGTTCCAGGTGAGATCTAAGGTCTTGTTGATCTGCTTGGGGATTCACAGTGCACAAGTGTGGCTCAGAGGAGCCTTGTACATGAGCTACACTTCAATTACTGGCCAGAAAAAATTGCTGTCCCTGAACTCAGGGCCTTGCTCTCTAGGGACACCTACTCCCTCCAAAGGAAAGAGGATTTAGTAGGGACGGAGATCCCTGGTGAGTGTTTACTCAATGGACTTTTGTATTCCAATACTCTCAACTGCATTTGTTAGAGCAGCACCAACATTCGCCAAGGGACAGCGGCAGTTATCCTGGAAACCACAGTGCTTTCCCAGACTTTAGTGAGGAAATAGAACTCTTTATTTGCATTTCCTCTGAGCTGTTGAAAAAGCACATTCTGATTCCTCCTAAAGCAAATTTGAAATAATTTAAAGATTCTTGGTCATTAATGCATTGTAAATTAAGAACAGCTAGAACTCCATGACTTGTAAGTGGTATCTCCACTCAGGTGCTCTAAGTTCCTGTAATTTTTTTTTCAGTAAAGGTATTAGTGTGTTCAGCTCTAATTGTCAAAAGGATTACCAACAACTGGTGGACAACTATGAAGTTACTAGAAATTATCAAATCCTTTCACTGCAGCTGATGCACAATCTTCTGAGGCCCACTAAAACTCAGCTTTGTGGTATCAAAGATTTTATCTCCTGTACAACCAGCCCCTTTAAAAATGGAAAGGCCTTGAAATAACCAGAGGGAAAAAATCCTGCTCCTTCAAGCCACACAACATTAATGATTAGAATAATAATGAGTTTTGACCACACCATATTGTGATAAATTAAAATAGATGAAATCTTTGGGCTTTTTGAAGAGCAATAAAGATAAAAACACATCCACAAAGGGCACAAAGAACCTATGAGTTTATCAAACTTCCAAGTGCTTCAGTGGCCCAAGCAGAACTGTATGTTAGACCAGCAACGTTCTCCTGGTTTGTACCCAGCCCTGCTAGCAATGCTGTGCTTTGGCCCAAGAACACAAACATCTCCATCAGCAAGGGAAGGGATTCCAGTACTGCCCCTTCCAGGGCAGGGATGACACAACTTCCTAGCCCTGACTTTGACAGATCTCAACTGATGGGCATTCCTTGGGTTTACGTAGACTTAGGTGGAAGCAATGTAATATCAAAACCACAACATGCTCCAGAACTTACCTAATTTAACTGTATAAATTAGAACTCTTCGTTTCTTGCCTTTTCTCAGCCTGTCTATAGCAACTCTTTTCAATTCAATCAGCTCAAGCAAATCCAGCCTCTGATCAGCCACACAGGCAAGGTTGGGTGGTCATGATCCCACAACATCTGCTATCTTAGAGGAATCTCTGGTACTTTGTCACAGTAATTTTTCACCTCATTTCTGAAACTCAGAACAGGTGATGTGTTTTAGTAAATTCATTAAGTCCTTGATTTTTGCTAAATCCTGGTTAGGCTAAGTGGGCTAAATTAGCCCTAAATAGGGTAAGTCAGAAGATTTTGAGACTAATATGGAAAGTTTTGGCTGAAATAGGTGTTATGGTCTGGGTCTGAGCATGTGATTACTCACTGGAACAGCTGTGCCAATGGAAGGTCCCATGTGTATCCATAAGGTAATCCTAATTCTTCAGCTTAAATAATAGTTTAGAACACTGTGTATCACAACCATTGCAGACAGAATGGGTGAGAGTATGAGATTAGCATACATGGAGTAATACTTAAGGCAATACAGGTCAGCTAATTAGACTAAGAAATTTCTGGGATCAGACAATATAAAAAGCATGAGAAAGAACTGAGTCAAGGCTTTCGATGGGCAAAAATTTAGGAGAAATCACTTAATCGCTAAGCAGACATAAACAATCTTTGCCTTATTTAGATTGCAAGGAAACAGTGTAATCATATCCTATTACATTTTTATAGATTAAAATATTTCAGAATATTGATTGAAGTAAAAAAAAGATGGCCCTGGCACTCTGAATACTTTCTATTGTCCTTGAAGAATGGGACTGTTAAACTTTCTGTTTGAGATATTAAAATATTCTTGAAATTCAGTTTCTTGAATTTAGATAAATTAGGTAAGATTTCTGCACTAAAACTAGTTATTTCTTTCTCAGGAATTGCTCTTTTCATTTTGTATTCACATTACTTTACATACAATTCTTACAAGTAACAGCAGCAAAGGCATTTGTTATGTCATATCTGCATGGTATGATTTATATTTATTGAAAATTCATTATTTTGCTAAGTATAATGATTCTCATCTTGTTTTCACCAAAATCCAATTTCTATGTGGTTTTTTTTCAACCTGTGTGTTTTCCCAAGTAATATCAGGAGGTCAACTAATGTGAATAGAATAATACAGAAAAAAAAACCCAATAGATTTGAGCCTTCCTTGTGGATCTTGTGAATTATTTTCCTCTACTGGTAACAGAGTGCATTTACAGTACAGCTGCATCCATACCATGGATTTTTTGCCATTTTTTATCAGTTAAAATGCTTCTACTTTCTGTATCTCCCTAGTGTTGAAAGTGTTTTAATTCCTTATATACCCTGTCTTTACTTAAGGAAAAAAACAGAAAAATAGAGAAGTCATTCTTTGCTTCTTGTTGAGCAAAATACAGCTCAGCACATACCCCTGAGAAAAGAAAAAAAAACCTGAAAAATCCATATTAAGGACGGAACAAGCAAGGGAACATTGCTGAGAAGGTATAAAGCACATCTTACACTGTTTCAGAGGTTACTAAAATTCAGCATAAGAATGTGGAGGCAAAAACAAAAAAAAGATAAAAAGAAAACAGAAACAAAAGAAGAACCTGAAAGAAAAAGCCTGGCTTATCGAAGTGCAGCACAAGAAGAGCATAGTCTCGTGGTCTAAGGAGCAGTAATGGGCAGGGGGCTCCTATGATCTCATGTTGTCCCTAAGTGCAACGTCCTTCACTTCTCTGTTGCCCAGCTGGAGGTGATAACCAGGCATCCAGATGAGGAACTCAGCAAGGAACTGGTCACTCTACGTGATGGGAAGACACCTGCAAGCTGGATGCAAGCAATGGCTTTGAAGGAACAGAGAAGTTCCTTATCCAGACAGTGCTTTTGACAAAGCTCACAAGTTTTGCTTCACAAGTTCTTCTCTGGCCTGTCAAGTGAGCAAAAGATTTTATATGTTCCAAAATCACAGAATGTTGATCCCACATTATCTCTTTCTAAATCATTGAAAGCCTAGTCATGCAGTCTCACGTGCTCACATGTGGACTCCGTGTGATTCAGAAATTTGATCCCAACCTAACCACACTGCAATTAAGCAGGTGTGAAAGTGCCTCAGCAACCTTCTGAACTGACAGATGACTTCAGGCTCTCCTAGGAATTCAGAGCTCTTTCACTGAGGACACTACAGCTATGAATGCTTTGGAGAACAGGAGCACACCTGTGCCAGAGATCTGGAGACAAAAGTAAACCAGACATAGCAGATGGAGGCAGATTTTCAGATTCATTAAACTATTTTTCTCAGCACTCTGATGGGACAGAATTCCTTCAAATCAATGCAAACATAAAATATGGAGCCAAGGAAATGCAAAGGGGCTCTATTGTAAAAAGAATCAGGTCTGAGGACTACATGAAGGCAGGCAAATTAAATTGCATAAAACCAAATTATGTAAGAAAGAGGAGGGAGAGGAATTTGGGTAGATGAGGTACCTTGCCAGCAGAAAGGGACCTGCCAAACATCTCCAGATGTCTTTGTTGCTCCTGCTACAAATTAGAACAACTGAAAGTCATCCCAGAAAAGCAGCTTTGCTGGTCCCTTGGGTTTTTCATGAAGTCTAATCTCCTCCTCTACTTGGTATCTCCTGTCTTTTACCAGACTGGAATGTGCTACTATTCTAAAACAGTTGGTGTTTCTGTTTGCTCTTCTTGAGCAGGGGCGGATGAAACAGGAGTGAGGGCTGGAGTGAGAGCAGGGACTGGTGCCTATTTTGTGGGTTACATTTTTGATGCAGGAAAGTATGAACACCCACAAAGTTCTGTTCTGCTGTACAGGCTGGCCAAGTCTGATTTCTGTGGCTTCCTCCCACTCATGTTTGCCTTTTTCAAAGGCTATTTTTTCTCTTTTATGTATAAGACTCCAAGTCCATATTGCATAAGGTGGGAAAAGGCCTTCACCTCCCCAGGTTTTGAGCTTTACTGTTGGATTTTGTTTTTCATTTCAATGGTGTTTAATGGTGGCTAGCTCTTTCAAAAAAAAATAGAAGGCTTCTGTCATTCTGAAATAGTAAAGAAAAGAAGAGTTTTTCATAGTAGTAGAAAAATACACTAAATCTTGTAAATAATGGAGTTTCCTTGTATCTGTTTAACTGAGAAAAAACTAAAGTGAAGGCAGATTTATTTTTTCACTAACAAACTTGCTCTGAATCTAATCCTTTCTCAGGCCAAATTCTTGGGTTTACCTCTGTAAATCTAATAAAATCTGAAGTAGTGAATGGCATGTCTCCTGGGTTACATCAGCATCAATGAAACAGAGTAAGTGAACCAGGTGTAAAGGTGAGCAAAAATGGTTTTATTTTTACAGCTTGAAATACATTAGGAAGGGGTGAATAGTGAAGGGATATCTTGCTAAATTATGCCCTGGGGAGGCAAAGGGCAGATATATGCACACAGCCAATCATGTACTGCCATCTATAACGCTCTTTTTGGGTTATGTACTAGTAACATTTACAACACATGAACTTCATGTCCATCATCCACTGAACATTTGCTGAGCCCTGACAGACTGCAACATCTGCTGATATCAATACAGAAATATGTACCAGCCATTCAAAAGCAGTAAAGTAAAAGCTATTTCCATTTCTTCACATTAAAAGCAAGCCCTGTTTCAATGAATGTTTCAGCTCAGGAAAGATTCTGAGACGGGCTTTCCATGGGTACACAGGTCAAATATTTTCCTTCCTCTAGAGAGATATTCTCAACTATGTTTCACAAGAAACTAAAGAAAAGAAATTGCAGTTAAATTAAAATGTGGAAAAATTAACAATTAAAAAGGTGCTATCCACGTTTAGCCGATTCTCAAAATAATTGATGGAATCATTCAAGCTAAAGGGAGCATTTATATTCAGTTTATTGGGATTTATTTCACCATTATGAGTTCAGTAGTTGCTATGAATCCCAACAGAACAGAAGCACCTCTGAACTGTGTTGCAGCATAAATTAAGATGTTAAAGCAAGCCATCACTGCAAAGATCCCAGGCCATAGGCAGAACTAAAAAATGGATTGATGGTATGAGCAGAGATGTGCTGTCTTCAAAGAGAAGCTCCAAATGAGGTCTCCTCTGAGCCCATTTCAAATCTGAGAAACAGGGATCAGGATCTGGGTGTGCCCTAGTGCCAATTTTTGTCACACTCTGCTGTTTCCTATGCTGGGAACGCTTAGAAAACTTTTGAAATAATAAATGATCATCATAAAAGTATACAGTACAGCAAGCACAGTCTGGCACAGGAAAATCAAACTGAACTTTGACTTCTGCTCACAAGAACATTTTCTCCTACCTTTATAGTGTCCATCATTTTTTCTTCATTGCTGGTAGCCTGTAAGAATGTTTAAAATAAACCTGCTACACTTTTTGTCCTTTTATTTTCTTTTGGCTGAGATTGCCCCCTTTCCACTCGTGTTCTGCATACAGCACAACTCATCACAGCTGGGCTGTTTGTTGGCTTTTTCATGGGCACTGACATTACACTCACCTTCAAGCTGGGGGAAGAATTTTCTTGAAACAGATTTGTGCTTTTTTGGTACAAGGAAGACAACAGCATACTGATCAAACCTCGCATCCCCCCAGTTCATAGATTAATTCCAATCTATATTTGTAAATTTTGATGCTCAAAAGATCCCTGCAGGAAATACAACATGACTAACAGAGTTGGGAATTTATGGACATCTACTGTCTTATTTCATTACTGATTCAAAGGTTCTAGAAGTTACAATATCTTCTCTTATTTCCACCATAAAAAAAGATAGCTTCAAATCAAAATCAGGATGCAAATATATTTGTTTATATCTTACACCCCTTCTCTTGCTTGAATTAGATTAATTATATTATTGCTTTTACCTGTTAATTTTCTCAGTCATGTGTAAGGCAGAAAAAACCAGCAGTTTTGCCCATAATAAGTCACAATCAAATCAGTTCAGCCATGTCTGTATGCAAAGAAGAATATTGCAATGTCAAGCACAAACTGTGGTTAATTATTTAAGCTGTGAGTAACAAAATAGTTTATTAAGCACAGAGAGTAAATCTACCACAAGACATTCCCTACCAGATTGAGTCTGCTTTGTAGTAGATTAAACTGTAGCCTCAAACTACTTGATAATTCTACTTTAATGTTTCCAGTTTGTCAAATTTTAATACTAAATGAGTGTGAAATTTTAGCCAGAGGTAAAGCAAAGTTTCAGAACTAGAAAGTTGCTGCTGACTGAGGGGGAAAAAAAGGTTCAAGGAAATTAAAATAGGTTCTGATTTTACTGGGTTTTTGTATTTTGAACAGAAGAAGAAACCAAAACAAAATAAAAGAAAACATGTGACTAATGATAACCAAGGTATTAATAACTCATAATTAATAGTTAAGTCATAAAATAATAAGTCAGTTATTTTGCCCTGTTTCAGGTAAGGAGCAGAGAAATGCATAGTGGTCAATTGAGTATGTGCTACACCCAAAATTTCTAACTTAAGAGTTCAGTGCTGTAAGATGATATTTTGGCTTCACTGAAGCCACAGTAAAACTCCCATCTGCAGCTTTTATTCCACACTGCAATATCTCTCCCCCTCAGAACAGCTTATGGCTTTGCCCTCCCACCAGTCCAGTGTGTTTTACAATAGGAATTTAATATCTGGACAGATAAATCTACATTTTTTTCTGGTCAAAGTCTTCCAAGATATTCTGGTATGTCACTATGTCCTGACCTTGTGCTGTTGCTGACCTATACAGACTGCACTCCGTGCCTTGGCATCAAGGAGTGGACACTCCCAGAGGTCTACCACGATTTTATTGTGCTGATGCTTCCCAAATATTAGCATTGAGTATTTTCAGGTGTCTGCATCAGGAAAAGCAATGCCAGTAGGCCAAGGGAAGTTATCCCGCCCCTCTACTCAGCCCCAGCGAGTGAGACAGGGCTCCTCAGTACAAGAGAGGCAAGGAGCCACTGGAGAGGGTCCATAAAGATGATTAAGGGACTGGAACATCTCTCTTATGAGGAGAGACTGCAGGGTCTGGGCTCGTTTAGTCTGGAGGAGACTGAGAGGAGGTCTCGTGAACACATATAAATATCTCCAAGGCAGGTGCCAAGAGAATGGTGCCAGGCTTTTTTCAGTGCTGCCCAGAGACAGGAAAAGGACCAATGGTCTTAAACTAAAACACGTGTTTCACCTCAGCATGGAGAAAATATTCTTTACATCATTTGAAGATGACAGAGCCCTGGAAGAGGCTGCCCAGGGAGGTCATGGAGTCTCTCTCTCTGGAGACATTCAAAACCTACCCGGCTGAATTCCTGTGAAACTTGCTCTGGGTGACCCTGCCTGGGCAGGGTTGTTGGACTGGATGATCTCTAAAAGTCCTTTCCAACCCTAATGATCCTGTGATTCTGTCTCTGTGGCTGTACACCACCAGCACATTATGGTAATGCATATATGTGGCATCTGGATGTGGATGGGCCATTTAGAAATAGTGTGGTGTGACTAATCTGAGATAACAAATGAAGTCTTTGCCCAATAAAGTATTAAATTTGTGATTTGTGAGCCCAAGAATTGAAACTTCTCTGCTGCACAGTCCCTTCCTTCCTAATACTGAGAGACATTAAAATCACTGAACAGAGCAATCTGCTTTATCTGTTTGTTATATCCCTTCTGCAGGTCTTCTTGACCAGATTCGGATGTTTTTACATGGATATGACAATTAAACTCCCACTGCCTACTTAATGCTCCCTACTTACGGATGGGAACAAGGTATCCACCCTTATTTGAATTTATTATTATTAATCTCTGAAACTATTGGTCACAAATATGCGCTGAATGGCTTCAAAATCTTTTGAGGTTGAAAACTTTTAATTTTTCAGGTAGGGCACAACATAAGGCAGCTGACTATAGCAAACCCCCCCTTGTTGATGAATTTCCATCTTGTTTGGTACCTAGATGAAGTCATGGAGGAGAGCAAATTCCTGGGACTTCACTGCCCACCATACAGTGCAGATAGATCTCACCAGGACGCCCAAGTCCACATTCCTGAGTTTTATTCCCAGTGCCTGGCAGGCACTGGGCCGTGGATGGAAGTGAACATAGCATGAGTCACCTTGGAGGAGAGGGAAGTGCTGTGCTGTGAGTGGGAGGAAGCATTTGGATGAGCTGGCAGAAGCTGTGCCTGCCACAGGACGCAAAGATCTGTCACTACTCCTGAGCTCCATCACACCAGTGGCTAGAAATAATTCCTGACTTCCCTTGCCGGGTGCCTGTGCCACAGCTCCCTGGTTAATGCGTCTTGATGTCTTGATGGTCTTCTCTGAGCCAGTCAGCTCCTGACTGTGGCTTTGGGTTGTGAACAGGTCAGGGCCACCTCTGATGTGGCAGGTGTGTGGGTATGTAACCAAAGTCTTGTGACCAGGGACACTTGGCATGCCTAAGTGGTTGTCTATTAAGATCCACTGTGTGGACTTCAGGTCTTTTCTTTAGCTCTGTTTCAGGGTGGGCTGTACACAGGGTACTTTTAGAATCCCACAATCACTTAATGGTTTATGTTGGAAGGGAATTTAAGATCCTCTAATCCAACCTGTGTGCCATGTGCAGGGATGCCTTCCACTAGAAGGTGGATGACAGGGAAAGAACAGACAATCTCTGGAGATGTCTACCAGAAGTGTTTTCTTTGCAGGTGCAGAAGCAGATCTGCATGGTATGATAGCAAAATTTCTTGATATATTAGGTGAGAGCTTGCAGCACAGCACGATGGGGAAAAGAATCCCTTTAAATTATCCTAGCTGCAAAAATTATCCTAGCTGAAAGTCTGTCCCAGTAACGACACGCCCTTCACACATCTCTTATGAGGAAATGCATCTTCAACATTTACATATCCCTTCTGAAAATGAAGAGGGGCAAGTGGAACTGGCATTGAGGCATCTTGGATCAGTGGCTGAGGGATAAGGTGAGGGCTCAGGCCTGCACCTACTTCCCTGATATGTTACAGGTTTTCTCCCTTTGTTTGCATCTTCCCATCCCAGGGGGGTCTGCAACTTCTCCCTCAGACATGATGAAGCTGGAGCCATGGAAGCACCAAAAATAAGCATTTCCCTCAGCTCAGCTTAGAAAAGCTTCTTTCATCCCTTGTGGCAGCTTTTCAGAATTAGAATCAAGTGACCTTAAATGTGTTTATCTTTTTATTATGCAATTAGCCACATTGCAATGTCCTGTGATTTCTTTTTGTGACTTAATCCTTGTAACTGAATTGCAGAGCTATCCTAGAAATAGACTCAATAGGAACTTGGGAATAGTAATAATTACAAAACCCTTGAGCTTTCCAGTCTCCCAAGTTAATGTTTTAATTAGCTATTGGTACTTAATTCTCTCCTAGAGGCAATCCATTTAAACTATTGTAAAATCATTTTAAAGTTATTTCAGGTTTTGAATCAGAATATGAAATCAATGCTTAAAATATCTAGAAAGTTCATGCTTTTCATTCACATTTACACAATGAGTTTCAGAGGGAAAAGGAAGAGAAAGGTGGTTTTCATTTTATCCACAGTTTTTCAGTGCATCACCAAATAAATCCAGTGCTTAACAGCCCCACCTCCTGGTGAAAAAGCAATGAGAAAACAAACATTTTACTGGCGATGTTTTCTGATCTATCTTACATAATGGAAATGCTTTTGTTTTTTTACTTTTGCATGACAGCTCTAGAGCATTTTTAGAGCTTTTTAAATTTTTTTTTTTTAGGTGTATCCCCTTTTTTTTTTCTCTCACTTCACAGAGATATTATACTCTAAATATTGCTTTTCTCCTTAATGTCTCCTTTGAAATACATGAAAAATACACTCTCTGATTTTTGTGCCTCCCTACAGACAAATCCAAAGTCAGAAATCAGGGAAACCCCAACAAGATCTGGGAACTTCTGAAGCTGCTCTTGGGTGCAATGTCTCCAGGGGATAAAGCATGAGACCATGAGGAATTCCACATTGGTGTAAATCTTGGAGAATAAATCATTATATGTCAGGAAATCATTATCCAGTAGCATGGATGAGCCTGCATGTGCCCTGAGGAAGGACATTTCCCCTGTGATTCTTTCCTGTGCCGAAATCTAGGTTCCCACTTAATGATCTTTTTTCACAGGAATCTCCTAATAGTGCATTCTGATACCTTTTATCCTCTTTCACTGATTCCTTACCTCCAGAAGCAGACTTATAAAATTTCTATAAACCCAAAATAGTTAATAACAAGAAGAGGACTGCCAGCATTTGGGAGATGGAAACAGCCTACATTCAATACTTGGAAGCATCATGAGGACAATGAAAAGGTCAGTGACTTCATTGCTAAACAGAGCATGCAAGGAAGGAGCACAGCGTGCGCATGGAGAGGGGCTGGATGCTTCACCATGGGAAACCCTGAGCATAAATCATAAGCAAGTTCAATTAAGATCTGCCACTTTGACTTTTCTGATTCAGTCTCTGCTTCAACCTCTGCACCGTCTTTAGGCTTGCCAGCACCTCTCTTCTCCAGCTACCTGTCAGCCCACCTCTTCCCCAACATCAGGATTCCCAGCACTGTGTCTGGCCCTGCGGCATCTTGCAGAGTGGAGACTGTGCTTCGCTGTGGGCTGCCTTTTGAGCAGGACTTCTCAGGAGCAGGAATTATAGAATCATAGAATACAGAAAATAGAATACTCCTGGCCCTGCACAGGATACCCCAACTATCCCACCATGTTTCTGAGAGAATTGTCCAAATGCTTCTTGAGCCCTGACAGGCTTGGGGCTGTGACCACTTCCCTGGGGAGCCTGTTCCGGTGACCAGACACCCTCTGGGTGAAGAACCTTTTCTTAATATCCAACCTAAACTTCCTGTGACACAACTCCAGGCCACACCCTTAGGTCTTTTCACTGGTCACCAGAGAGAAGAGATCAATGTCTGCCCCTCCTCTTCCCCTCATGAGGAAGCTGTAACTGCAATGAGGTCTCCCCTCAGTCTCCTCCAGGTTGAACAGACCAAATGACCTCAGCCACTCCTCATATGGCTTCCCCTCATGGCCCTTTGTTGCCCTCCTTTGGATGTTCTATAATAGCTTTATATTTTTTTTATATAGCGACACCCAAAACTGCCTCCAGGACTCGAGGTGAGGCCGCCCCAGTGCAGAGCAGAGCGGGACAATCCCCTCCCTTGCCCAGCTGGCATCAATAACTGATGCCCCCTAGGACGTGCTTGGCCCTCCTGGCTGCCAGGGCACTGCTGACTCGTGTTCAATATTCCATCGACCAGGACCCTTTCTGTGGCATTGCTTTCCAGTGTCTCATTCCCCAGTCTATCCATGCATCCAGGGTTGCCCTGCCCCAGGTGCAGAATCCAGCAATCATTCCTGTTAAATTTCATATGGGTGGTGATTGCCCATTACTCTAATTTTTCCAGGTCTCTCTACAGGGCCTCCATCTACTTCATGCAACCTCCTGGGCAGCTGGTGTCCGTTTGGGGTGGGAAGCGGCAACAAGGTATTTCTTTCCTAGAATTAAATGCAAATTAGTCTTATCAGGGAATGCATTCTAAAGCAGCACAGAGACCAGGAAGGTTGTGCTTTTACAGGTATCAACTGGTGCATTTCTAATGGAGTCTACCCAGCAAAAACATATTTAAATTCCCCCACTTGTACGTGGGGTTGAAATGCCTCCTCTAACGCTTTCTAATAATATGCCTTTAAATACAAATCTAGATCAAGCCTGAAGTTGCAACACGACACATTAGCATGTGAGGGAAACATTCTCTACCCATATCTGAAAGGGGCACACCAGCCCTGGACGCAGCGCAGCGTTCGGCTCCACATAATCGTTATCCTACTTCCAAGCTCAACAAAATGCTGCATTAAATTTCAGGCACCGTTGATTGCTCTTGAGGTGGTAATAAAAAAATCAATTGTGGGGTTTTGTTTTAGGGAAAAGTGTAAGAGATGTAAAGGGAATACATGCCAGGATTTAAGAGGAAACGCACGTGATTGAGAGGCATAGGAATGTCATGGGGTCCCAGTTTCAAAGACTGAAGCCCCATCTAGTCAGGTCCTTTCTGTTGTTCAGATCTCAGGTTCAGATCACAGGTTGCTTGAGGCTGCCTCAAGGACTCTCCTTGCTTTGTTCACCTCCTTTTCAAAGTATCGACAACCCTCTTTGGTGTGCAGTTTATTCTGGTTTAAAAAGTAAATTAAGTCACTGGGGAGGAAGAGGGAAGGGGAGATAGAATATCTGTGCACATGCCCTGAGATCGAATTGAATCTTTTATCTTGTTTAAAAGGTTGCCTACAGAAGGGAATAAATGAGAATATTATTGTGATGTGGACTTCGGTTCTGCCAGCTTCTAAATAAACAAGCATACAAAATATTCTGGTGCTTAAATACATTGCTGAAATGGGCTAATTTGATTCACTTCTCACAGAAGCAAACCCTGAGAGTATCCCACCTTATGTACTTTACCTACAACATTTACCCTCAGTGCAAGTACCAAAAGGAGGTCCATTGGTCCAATTCAGTCCATACGAGTGGAGAATAAAAACCATTTAGGACTGAAATAACTGGTAAAGTTGATTCTCCTCTCAGTGACCACAACACAAACCACTTTCATATCAAATATTGGATTCTGGAGGTCCACTCTGCATCAAAGACATTTAGGAAAAGACACTGAAAATTAAGGATGTATCCTTTCATCTCTTGCTGGACTGTTTGGAGAGACTGTAGCACTCCTTCCGTGCTGCACTTAGCCATATGAATAAAAAAGGAGTTTGTTTTTTCAGGCTGTCAGGGAAAAACCTGTCAGGGAGCACTAAATTCACACTAAACCACTCTGTCAGTGCCTGGGGATGGTACGGGGGTAATAGTGGCCGGATCAAGAATTTAAAGAATGAATGTGGAGGTTGTATATAACGGAAGCAAAAAAGAAATTCTGAAAAAAAATGCAATTATCAGTATGTCTTGTGATGTAAAGCATCTGAAACACAAGCAGGAGAATAAATTATAACTAATAAACTAAGAAACACATATATTTTTTTCTCAACAGTGTGTATAATCTTACAAAATAAGTGATTAATAAATTGTTCATCAGCAGTGCACTGCGGTATTGGACCTTTGAGCTGTGTTAGATTACTACATGAAAAGCATTGGGACTGCTACGTGGACCCAACCAAAGTAAAAATTTAATCAAAGGAATTGCTATGTGAGTGAATTCTGTTGCAAATAAACAATTCATGCAGTTTATTATTACATGCTAAATACCTTTTAATAGTTGCTTCCTAATATTCACTTCTTTGGGCTTACTATTCCATTCACAAATGTTTTTTGTCATGTGTTTAAGTTGAATGTTGATCTACTGCAATTTTGCACTGAGAAAACACAATTAATAAGTTAGTTATTATCAATAATTAATATACATAAATAATAGATAAAGGTTAATAAATTAATAATACAGCCGGTAGGCAAGAATTGAAAGCAAATACAAACTCGATTCATTCAAAGTGGAAAAAGTATTAAGAAGGATTAGGAGGCCAGTACTGCCAGTAGTGGTTTCTATGACTTTGAGGAAGCCCTGTCACTTTGTAATTTTTGCATTTCCGCTTTTGATTCTTCATTGACTTTGACTTATCTTAATGATCAATTTTTTTCAGCTGTCACCCACTTCTAGCCTTGAAATATTACAGGACTTTTTAGAGGATTCCCAAAAATCAACCTTTCCCCGTAAATCTAATGAGAAAATAGTGACGTTTGTAGAAAAACTAGTCAGCTTTCATCACAGGAGCAGAAAGGTTTTGCTAGGAAGTCCCAGGGATGCAGGATCAGGAATTGTGTTCTGTTGACTTTCTTCTTAACATTTTTTAATTTTTAAGATTCTGTAACAATCCCTCCAGGGTTTCACACTGTGAAAGATAGCAACAGGCTAAATTAAGCAATGCTTGGTGGCTTTTAAGGAATCTGGATATACTAGGCAAAATGTCACCCTTCTTTCCAGCCTGGACAGATCTGTTTTCTTGGGTTTGAAGAACAAGTAATTGAAATAAAATTTAGATAAGAAAATCTTCAAACAGCTGTGTATCAGATAAAATCATCTTTCTTCAAGCTCCTCTGTATCAGAACCAGTAACCACGAAGTTGTGCGAAATGGCTGTCCCATTGTTCTGTTGCTTTTCTCACTGGCTATGACAGAAAGAAACTTTTCATTCTGGATTGCCATTAGTATTTTTCCATCATGTTACCTTACATTAGTTCAACCTAGTAACTAAAAATTTTGGTTGTTTTTCAGTACCAAAAAGAAGAATTTTTCTAAATATGACCCTCCTCCAGAACAAAATATATACAGAGTCTGGCTTTAGACTAAGCAGATGACAAGGGGAGCATGTTGTGAGAGAAAAGAAGCCTTGGGAAAGGCTGTCTGCAGTCTCACTTCCAGTACACATGTAAGGAGCTGTGTAATTTGAGCAAAACAAGTTGTTTCAGGTTCTGAAGTCAACCAAAAACTTCTGAAAGTTGATCTCCAAAGTTTGCATTGGAAAATAAGAGTAGCAGAACTGGAATGTATCTTTTGAGTAGCTCAACCAAGAGATAAAATGTTTCAGTCTTCTCAAATTTAATTTCAAACAAAATTAAAAGGTAGAAAATAAATAAAGAAAATTTTCCAAAGACTGTTAGAAATGTATCTAAAGTATTTCTAAATGGAAAACTACGTCAGTTTCAGGAGATTCCTTCAGATGAAAATAATTGAAGGCTGCATGATTCTTAACTAATAGGTCTGTTCTTACACTTCAATGGTCTGAAAGAGGGAGTTAACAGTAGGACGTAAAAGAAATTAAGTAGTGATACGGGAAAATGAAGAAGACTCTTTTCAGCAAAATCACACCTGTACATGTGAAGTCATCGTCTCTGACATCTCCCTTCTTTACCCTGCAACATTTTGAAAGCTCTAGCACTTATCTTTTTTCTTTCAGTCTTATATTTGCTTTAAAGGGATGAGTAGAGCTGTGTGGCTTGTAGGCTGCATTGGTGAACACATTAAATCCTTCAGGCTGTTCTATGCAAAGCATCTGTTACCTATTTGCCTGTGATTGCTGTGGGTGAGACTCACTGGTGTGGGTGTCCAGGGTTCCTGCACCAGTCCAGGCTGTAACCAGCAGTGAGGGATCCCATCAGTCCAGTTACCAATGGTCTGGGGGAGAGTAGGAGGAGGATTTCACTCCAGATGAGAGGATGGCACAGATAAGGTTTTTTCTTTATGCCTGTGTGTTTTAAAGCTTGATTACCACCCTCTGCTTTTAAAGCTTGATTATCACCCTCTGTTTTTAAAGCTTGCTCCAGTTAATTTCAAAGCTTTCTTCCTTTTTTGCTTAGCTCAGAAGAAGCTTTCCTTTCACAAATGTAGTCCATCAGAGAAAGTTGTGCTCCATGACTTGGCTACAGTGTTGTGAGCCAGCTGCTGCTGTTATCACTAAAGGGCCTTGCCAGCTTTCCTGCTTCTTTCTTTCTTTTCTGATTCATTATTCATATATAGAGAAAAGTATCTAATATAATCAAAATATTAAGACTCTGCCTGTGCTTTTTACTGCCTCTTTTTTTCCTTTCCAACTTTTCAGAAAAGCTATTGCTGTTTTATAACAAATCTCTCACTATGACAATCAAAAATTAGAAAAGGCAACATGTGTTCCTATTCTGTTCTTGAGGGAATTATCTTCTATGCTTTTTCCTTTCTAGGAAATTCTTCTCCATTCTTTCCTAAAAAGAGAAGACTAACCACGAAGGTAGGTGCTAAGCAAGAAATAACCAAGCACACAAGCATTTCAGAAGAGAATGCTGGATGATTTCCGCTGAACTTTTTCTCACCTGTTTTTCTTTCTTTCAGGCTCCCTGTGAATAAGTGCTTACTGCAGTCACTCTTTCATTTGGAACAAATTCCACAAAGTTTATAAGGAAAAATGGACTATGGCTAAATGGCCCAAAATAATTGCTTTCAAACCTTACTAGAATTTTTGAATGGGTGAATTAAACTTAAATAGACTTTCTGTATGATCAACAGGAAGGGCATGATATCCTCTTCTGTGCAGCAGAATATATTCTCTCAAAAAGAAAAAAACAATTTCTTTTTAAAATGTCAGAGTCTATCCACAAGCAGTTGCATTCTTTTACACAAACACCTCTCTATAACAGATGTGATTTTGTTGCATTTTTTGATACTGTCCAAAATCAACACATCTTAAATTTGAAGGATATTCATGTTGGTACAATCATTGTGGCTCAAGTAAAACATGAATGGTCTTGAATCAGCCCTCCAATCTTCTGCTGATATCATGCTCAAATATTATGATACAGGGCTTAGAAAAGAAGTAGACAGATGAGCAAGCTGGAATCAGCAAGAGATTTCTGAGCTACCACTAATGATATGAGCAGTGTCCAGCATGACAAGCACTCAATATAGAAGTGGGAGTATTGGTATTACCATCAGTAATTAGCCACTTCTGAGTGTTTCAAGTGCCTTGCAGCATCTAACAGCTGTAGGTATACAAATTTATCTGTGGTATTTATTCTGCAGTGCTAGTTGTTCCCTGCTGGAGGGTGATGTCATTTCTGGAAAACTTGTGCCTTGACCATGGTCTGATTGATCTAGCAACAAAAAGCATCCTGTGTTTCGCTCACAGAGAAAGTGAGCAATATTTCCTGGCAGAGCTAAGTAGATATTTCTAATTTAGTTGTCCTTATCTGGGAAACTGTTGCGTATAGGTAAAACCTTATAAAATGAAGGCCTTGTTGCCTTTGTAAAATCATGGCCTACTCCTGTTACTTCAGCTAAGTAGAAAACAAGTTATATAACCATCACGTGTTTACATTATGGTTTATGGTGGTTGGTTAAATTGTTTGTTGAATTTTAAAAGTATGCAGCTGATAAAAGCCTAATTTCTTAAAAAGGCCCGGTTTTTGCAATAAACGAGCTCCCTTTTACACCTGCCTGAGGACTCTCCGTCGCTTCTTATAGCAACATTTGGCACCTTAACAATGGGATATAAGATTATGGTGAGGAGGAGAACTGTGAATGGCAATGAAGCCCCACGGACCCAGAACAATGGGATATCAAATTGCAATGAAGAGATGGACTGCAACTCACCCTTACAACCCTGGACCCCTCAACTGCAAGCAGAAAGCAGAGCTCAGACATTGCTACGACAACAGGGGACTTTATTTGAGGACCACAATCCGATGGAGAGCAAGATGCCAGCACAGCCTATAAGGTTATGTCAGTGGTATTTGCTGGATGAAGAACCACAGGACTGTGAGGATCCTGGGACCGGGGAGGTGTCCCGGGAGTGTGGGTGCAGCTTAAAGATATTGCAGCACATTCTCCGCATTGGAGCAACTTTTATTACAGGTTAAAAAACTCTGTAACTGTTCCCTAAATGAGAGAGACTTTGATGTTAAGAACTCCTGTGCATAGCTGCGGCAGCGAGTGCTGGACAAGATACTGATAATGAACCCAGGCACAGATGCAGAGAACAGATCCAGGACACGGATCGATCCTCAACTTAGAGTAATGGACTCAATACGTGCGACGTTGCGGGCCCTACTCATGCACCCCCGGAGCTCCCCCAGGAGCAAGACGCTCCCCTGAAGCATCCCCTCCTGGCAGCAGGTGCTGTACAGGGTGCCTCTCCTGCCACGGCTTCTTCTGCGCCAGCTCCTACGCAAACGGCTTCTCCCCTGCCAGCTCCCCCCTCAGTGACTGCCCCCCGATGCCAGGCCCCCCCTTGGGTGCTCCACTAAACGTGGCCCCCTTGGCCCCATCAGCCCCCCACAGCCCCACTGGCCCCTGCTCACCCAGAGCTAGCCCACGGCATACCAGCCAACTCTGAGCTGTCCTGGCTCGGCTGCCCTTCCAACCCCGGAACCATAAATCATGACCAGACGGCAGAATTATGCCCTACACAGGATGCTGATGCTACGGCACTTTGCTACCAGAAAATGCCAAGAAGATGCATTGAAACACGGAGATCTGTGGGTTATTACTGAGTGCCCACCCAATTGCAGGCAGTTGGGCTACTCTGTTGTCAGAGAACTGAGGGGGTTGGTACAGGAGAGTGGTGGGTGTGTCCTCCCCCTTCTCATGTTCGCGATGTGCAGAAGGTTACGACTTAGGGAGTTACTGTTAGTATAATTGTAATGTCCAGGCCTGACTTAGGTATTGTTAGATTTCCTGCAGGTGATTTAGTTGTTGTATTGATCATACAGATCCAAAGAGTGTAATATTTAGGAGTAC
>VZTA01003817.1:0-20768 GCA_013398855.1 Mohoua ochrocephala
TAGTACTGTATATTTCATTGCCTTTCATTTCATCAAAATAATATCTGTAAACAACATTTACTGTCACTTGTCTATCTCCTTCTTCTAGAGAAAATTTTAATAATGCCAACACCTGCAGGAAAATAATAGCTAATTATATTTCTGCAAAAATACTGATTTAGAGATTTCTGTGAAGCAAAGGGTTCATTCATTTGTATCTTTTTCAGGTTAGAAGGTTTTCTCTTAGCATACGTTTTTTGGTTTAGCCTGCACTGATGAACTGTTTGAATGTTTTCACTTCAAAAAGTGATTGTTGTCAGTTAGTTGATGAGATCGTTTGCTAAGGGATCTTCTCTGCTGGAGAAGATTCTCCAGGTCAATATTTTTCCTGGAGCTGTAGACTGAAAATTTAAAAAAATAATTTCAGGACAGTCATACTTACATTTTCTCTAATATTAAATACAGACTAATGCTATTCTATAATATTATATATAAAACTTTATTTCATGAAAATTAGAAAATAAGTTGTTTATGCTTCTTTGAGGAGAGCTGTTTGGAGAAAGGAAAAAAGATCACATTGCAGTCAAGAACAAGTCCTGTTACTGTTACTGGTAGCTGTTATTTCTGAAACGTAGGGATAGGACTCACACATGTACACAGTTCAGACAATAATATATATTTTTAGTCAATACAGTAAAACACAACTTTCTCCTCTGGTAACCATGTAAGTCTCTTTAGCTTACTATTTCTTTCATGATATCCAAGTGAAATAGCATCAGGGTGAAAGCTAAGATAAAAATCCATCTGGATTCAGTCCTTTATAAATCCAGTAAGCAGGAACAGCTTTGATAAAAAGAGCCAGGTTCCTACTGTCAACATTTTGTATTCTTCTACCATGAGCAAAGCTGAAGCTTATGAAATCTATTGCTGTTTGTAATGCAGTCTGCATTCTCTAAAGGGTAAAGAGAAAAGAAAAAGGAGTTCACAAATTATTTTGTTTGATATGTTCTTCTAAAAATACTTTTCTGCCCTAAGATAGATTGGCAAGGGATAACACAAGACAAGGGCTGTTTGTATTTCTTTGCTTTAATATTGTACTTGGTCTCCAGAAACAGTGGAGCATGTGGATGTAGTTGAATATCTGCATGCAGTGCAGCACCAAAGACCAACCTCACTCCCTGTCAGTCAGCAGAGATCTCTTCAATGTCACCCACAGGAAATTAATCAGATGCCATGTGCACTGCAACGAAAGACAAGTAAAAAGGACCATTAAAAAACTGTTGCCTCTTGAATTCATATTACCAGCTAGGCTACCTCACTTGGAGGTAAATTTTTAAAAAAATTTTAAAACAATTTTTTAAAGAAAAGTTAAATGTATTAATAATATTAATAACCTCTAAGTAGGCTGAAGGGAATTTCAGGGTATCCAGTTATACCACACGTAGATGGAAGGCTTGAACTTCTGCCCTAGATGCTGACATGGGTTAGATGGGTGGATGGTGAGGTGGATTGGACATGCAGCTGGTCCTAAATGGAACTGATCAGCAACACAAAGTCCAGCTGCAGACAAGGCACTAGTGGGCTACCCTAGAGGTTGCTACTGAGGCCAATATTATAACTTATTCATTAACTATGTGGATGGTGGGACAGTGTGGACCCGCAGGGAGTTTGCAGATAATACAAAATTGGAAAGAGAGATGGCTGCACCAGATGCGTGTGCTGTCATTCAGAGGGACCTGGACAAGTTGGAGAATTGGGTAGTCAGGAATTTTATGAAGTTCAACAAGAGAAACAATCCTGAACCTGGGAAAAATAACCCCAGGCATAGTACAGGCAGAGGGACAAACAGCTGGAAAACAGATTGGAAATGTCCCTCTGGCCTTGCTCCCAACACTCGTTGTTCTGTCTTCTTTTAGACAGCTTAGACCTCTGAACTATAAGCTGATGTACTGATCCGTCTGAAAAGAAAATGTATTTTTTAGAGTTAATTTTCATCTAGATACAGCTCCTTCCTTAGCCACACAAAACCTAGTACAAGGGAAATTACACCGACAGGCAAAAGGAATAAAGAGAGAACAGGTGGGATCAGAAACTTGTGTTGCATCTAAGTGACCATGTAATTATAGACTGAATGAGCATACCATCTGTCAGAGAAAAATTTTGCACATCATCTGCAGAAAAGGTATTATTCTTTCACACAAATTATAATATCATGAAATTGTCTTTTCCACAGAATTCTTGACAGTGCTTCTTAGTCAGATAGTTCTTCAGTGATAACTTTTTCACTAAAGGGTGATTTGAAGCCGCTTATAGTTTTTCTAAGACAGAATGTTCTATGTCCTGGATTTATTTCAAGGCACATAAATAAAAGGGGGCCATAATATTAAAATACATACATTTTCAGCTTGTCTTGTTTTCAGAGCCATCAAGTCAAAGTCTTAATCAGAGCATGCAACAGTGCTGGGTTTTCACTGAAGGTAAAATATTATCTGAAGTTGTGCAAACAGAAACACAAATAAAAGATTATCCCAAGAGATGTGAGCATTCCAGTGAGGCTGAAAAGAAGATACAGTGTGCATATGGTAAGTACAAAGAGCCTGGTGTGAGTGTTTAGAAGTTAAAATGTATTATAAAAATATGTTGGATCAAAGAGTGCAGTATATGTACCCTAACTTAAGGAGCCAAAATTATATATTTAAGTTTAATCTAGTCATTTTCTTTCCCTGCCATCCCATGAAGAGAAAGAAGACTCCAGAGAGGGCAACTAATCTCAATCCATGATGTTTGCCTAAAGAGTCAGAGAATTTATGCTCTGGATGTACGTATTTCACTCCATGCCATGTAACAGTTTTTTAACATCTCATTCTCATTCACAGATTCCAAGTCTATTTTCACAAGGAATAGCTAAACCAACCCTAGAACATCTCTGCACATACAAGGGCAGCGGGGGGGAAATAGAAAACAAAAGACAAATTTAGACAGTAGAAGCCTCTTCCATTGCACCTCCTGGGATATCGAAGAGTTTTGTACCGCAGTTTTGAAGTTAATTTCAAAACCAAAAGAAAACCAAACCAGTAGAGTCCATTGTTATTAACAGGCAGCAGTTCTGAAGGCAATGATTAGAGTTTCCACTTAAATACATTTACCTTCAATAAGTTCTTCTGGTTTTTTATGCATCTCCCATGAGGAAACCATATCTATGCCAAAAGGTTTTTCTGAAATCTAGACAGCAATCAACACAAGCCAGTAAAATGGCACTCCATGTCATCAAACACGCAGTGGAAATTTTTTACAATATTGAGTCCAGCAAGTAAATCGAGCCTTACCCAGTGCAATCCATAAAATTAATCAGGCATAACCTACCCCATACAGCTTAGCAATCTTCATTGCAAAGGTTTTAAAAAATAAACACTTCTGAGCTATTAAATATGTACTTATGTTTTTGTATCAGTTTAACAGTTTAATTAGCATAGTTTTAAACTGTTCATACAATCTCATTTTCTCGAACATGAAATGAAAAAAACTCATTGAAGAAGTGAGGAAAGATAACCATCCACCATGTAAAATTCCACTCTACCTTTTACCTCTCCTTGGGTTATGTATTAAAAGCAGCCTTTCAAGGGTTACTGCGAAGCAGCTCTCTGATTACTTCTGAAAATGGCTCAGTATGATTTATCATCTCTAGAAATATTGACAAAAATCTTGATTTGAGGATCAGATGCCAAGAAAATGGAGACAATGTGTTCAAATAGCAGAGCTGGACAATGCCATTTTCATTAGCCTGAACATTCCAAAAAGAGATATTCCTCCTCTGCCTTACAGTTCCCGGTGGCTGCTGCAGACTAACTCCCTGCATCCAGAGGCAGCTACTATTCTGTTCCATCTTCCTAGTTTCTGCACTTCCTTCCAACACTGCAGCAAAAGTATGCTGTGTGCCATTGGAATTATGACTCTCCTGTCAATGTGTAAATTTCAGAATAGATGAAGTTTTGAACGGGTGGATGTTTGTTCATCCAGTATGGCAGATGGAAGGATGGAATGGAAGTAGTCAGTGTAGGGGAAGGAGAAGTATTGTGAGTGCTGAAGAAGTCAATTATGTGTCTGTCCATCACAGCTGTTAATAATGCTGGGCCACATTGCCCCAATGCTGATGTTAATTCAGTTTTTGCCACCTATTCATGGGAGATAATTATTCATTGGCTATTTGTTTTCACTATCAGCTGTAAATAAGTTACACAACCGATAGACAACAGCATCATGTAATCAAGTAATGATCAGTCCCCCAGGTAAAATTATAATTGTATGAAATTATCCCGCCATTACTTTTTAATAGGCTGCCTAATTAAGGCAATATATCTTAATATATTGAATCCTTGTTGAGTCACAAAATAATTGATATATTGAATCCTTGTTGAGTCACAAAATAATATCTCTGTAAGAAAAATGTAGAGGTTGCTAAGGATTATGTTGAGGCTGGTAAAGCTGTTTCTGACAGCTCCCAAATGAGCTCTAATATATTGTATAGCCATTATTAAATTCGCATCATATGCCTTGAGATTCCTATTTGCTAATAATTTCTACATGCTTGCCTTTTTACAACAGTGGTTCTTAATAGACAATGAAGGTTAGAAAGAGATAATAGAACATATTGCAAGGCTTAGAGAAACTGAAACTTCTTTCAACAAAATCTACAGCAGTTGTGAGAGCACATAATAGAAAACAACAGGACTTGAGGATCTGATTGGAAAATCAGTTTACAGCTAGAAAGTTTCATATGGATATTACTTTGTCAATGAACCAAATTTTATACAGATTTAGATAAAAGTCAGAACTGTTTACAACATGTTATGACAACACTTTTATGCCAGAGTGCCTCCTCCTAATGAAACAATTTGAAAAAATGGATTCCGGTACAAAAAAACCCTGGGACTGTAGTCACACAGTTGTGTACCCTGGCTGACTGGTATATTTCCTGTGTATATTTCTACATTATTTACCATTCCAGTGGTGCTTCTGAAGAGATGTCATAAATCCTATCCAATTATGAGAGTAAAACGAAAATGTCATATTCTGTCCCAAAAAGGTAAGGAATGAGAACTGTGAAATAAAATTGATCCAAATAAACTTAAGAATTGTGAAGTTAAACTCAGTTACTTTAGAACATAACTCTAATTAGGTATGCAAAAGTCCTGCGTCATTATTGATCCAGACTCTTCTAATTTATTTCTTGTGTGTAATTTCCCTGCACTCCAGTAAGTAATATAATACAGCACCTGAAATGGGTGAGTTTTCTCTTTTCCAGAGAGTATATTCCCCAGGTGAACTTCTCCCTAAAGGGAAGTTATACCAAAGCCTGCTTCAGCGTTTTCTAGAAATGGGTATGCAGATGCGGCATTTAACTTTGGAACCAACATAACAAAACAAACAAACAACAAAACCGAATAACCCACCAAAAAAAAAAAAAACAGAAAAGGAAATTTAGAGTATACTTGGGAACATAGTCCAATTTAGAAAATCACTGTTTGTAGTCTGAATTGGGTACCACTCATAGCATACCATAACCTTGGTTTCCTTGGTCACTTTTGCAGGTGACATCCCATACTATGAACCAAATAAGTCCTTGCAAGTAAGTGAAATACTACAAATTGCAACAAATAGATATCTCCTGCAGCTTTACACAATTTTCAAGTCAGTGTAGGTCTGGTCTGAGGTGAGTTCAGATGCATTTAACCTATCATAGGGTAAATAGAAACAGCAGGAGGAGTGTAAAAAGTTGGTCCTTATATTAGATAAGCATAGCAACGGCACAAATAGGGATCTGGATTGCAGCAACAGCCCTGTAAGAGCTATTTGAAACCTATGTGGCAGCCAGGCAGCGAGATTAAAACTGTAATCAGTCACACAGGAGAGGAAGGAAAAGAGAGTAGATATTTTCCTCTGTGTATTTTCCTTGGTGATTCTTATTTGGTGATAGGATTTTAAGGCTGCTGTGTGAACTTTCCTTTTCTAGTTACTGAAGGCTACTAAAAAGCAATGGGAAGAATTTTTCTCTTGGTTGAAACAATGAACTTTTAGGGTCTCTCTCCCGAATGAAAATTGAGCAGTGATCCTTTGAAGCCCATGACTCAATTCTTTTAGACCTCTTTCACTTTGAAAAAGATTTAAAAGGAAAATAATTGAATCCAGTGATAAATTGATTTAAAATGGAAAAAAAGAGCAAAACATCAAAACTATATTTACTTAAAATCATCTGGCCAAATATATGTGCTTAATAATCAACATCATCTGTTTAGGAATTAAGTTCTGACTGAGATTTCAAGAGTCTATAGTGGACAGCACTAACGCACCTGAAACTGATAGCTGACCTGCAAAATTTAAAAGCCCAGAAATGGAGTAGTAAAAATATACTTATTTTACATATGAGTTTTTCATGTATAACAATATTATTGCTATAAGATTAGTACAAGTTTACACTTTATAGGAAAGGAAAACTTGGATTGTAGTCTTTAAAGGAAATGTTTTTGTTACAGATCCACCAAACGAAGCGGAGACGGTGGAGGAGGAAGGGAGAAGGGGTGGGATGACCTGTAGCTGAAAAATATATCCTATTCTGATGGTTATTGAAGATATTGTATGAGGAATTCACTTAGGATAGGCAAGGATAGAGGTTATAGCTACACATTTGTTTAGAAGCATCTTGAAAAGTAACAAAATCTGTTATTTACTATACACATGAACAAAACCAGGTCTATTAGGAAAGCAATAGCTATGCGCCTTACCAGGTGTCAGCATGCAGGAGGGAGGGTTTAGCTGAAAGATGTTTTCAGTCTAAGAGAGGCTGAGGTCTGTTGGCTGAGGTCTGTTTATTTTCCATACTCAAGGTGTAAATAGGCATTTCTACACGCTCGTGGTGGCTGCAGATGCACAAGGTGCATCAACATCACTGAGAGTCTTACATTATTTATTTCTGGTTTCCCATTCTCGGTGTGTTCATTGTGCCTTGCTCAAAAAATTGTCTCCTTTGGTTCCTTAAATTTTCTAATGCTTATTATGGGGAAAAAATAGCCAAAGGATACCTACTTGTATTTCATAAAAATTAATATTTTCTTTACACAGTTCAAGTATTCAAGCAGATTTAGATAGACTGCAGGGAAAGCTGAATTTCTGCCCTTGCTGTCTGTGGTCTGTACAGTAGCAGTGACATGAACACCATGAAACTCACTGAACCGTTGGTCTTATAGGAATTGTGCCTTTTTTTACCATTTGTGAATTTCTTCTCTTGAGAGCTGGGAGTTAAAAAAAAAAAAAAGTTAGTAAAACAGACTGTCAGTGTTCATCTCATATAAACTTCTTCCTTCCTATTCTCTGGNAAAAAAAAAAAAGTTAGTAAAACAGACTGTCAGTGTTCATCTCATATAAACTTCTTCCTTCCTATTCTCTGGGCCTGAGTGTCAAAGCATGGCAGGTGTCAGGGAAAGGAACATTTTACTTTCTTAAGCTTATATCTTGGACACTTCAAATGAAAGCTGGAACCACTGGGTTGTGTGAGAAGCAGCTGAAGCCCATTCAACTGCAGATTTGGTTAGAAATTTTCCGGAAAGCAACTTCGCATCTGAAAACACTGATATTAATTTCTGCAAGTTTTAGACAGAAGCAGGTCACAGGCCCACCAGCGAAGCCTGAGGTTCTTGTCTCACACACAGTAAAGAACTCCCAAGTTCACAACATTTCATGTCTTAATGCAGGAAAGTGCTGAAATACAGAAGACTAGGTTTGTGTCCAGATGGAAATACCATCACTCCTTTTCCTCTGCTGATGTAATTTCTTTTTGTATTGCTAACTATTCAGAGGATCAGGGTCAAATCAGTTTTGGAATCCACCTTATCTGTGGAAGGAAGAAAAAACAGATACAATATTGAAATTACATTGAGGTTGGGTTAAGAAGACATAAGTGCTAATGATAGCCAATTTAGTGTGGAAAGACAATTGAGACCTTTTGAAAAATGTAACTGTTTCTGTAAAACTACTTAAAAATTAAATTTTTAGCTGTTGTATAATATAGCTCTAGTAGTTTCATTAACATAATTTTTACCTGTTAGCCTATAAACCAAGAGGTCACTGACCCATTATTTCCATACTTTTAGCTCTATTTTTCTCTAGGAGCTGATAATCATGATGTTGATGGGAGTGAATATGCAAGATAAAAATGTTGTCAATGTTTTCATTTATGGTTTTTTTAAATGTTATATTTTGATTTTTTAATTATTAAATCAACTCCTTACCACCATAATAAATGGTGCTTAAAGATTAAATTTCTTAAACCCACTGCAATTTGTTGAGCTGTAACTTAGGCCTTACTGTCAGTTCTCTGAATTTTCCACATAAAAGTAACTTAATGCCTAAAGGAAAATAGACCATTATGCATCAGAAGAAAATGGCCTTTGGAAAAATATTATTCATATTTCATCCCTTGTACTACTATTGCTTGTCTCATTAAAGGTGAAGAAAATAAATCTCATATTTCCATTTTCCTATCATACTACTCAGAAATGAGGCATGCAGCATTCTATTTTGTCTCAGAAAGGTCATTTCCTTTTAAAGTTGTTTTTTCTTCAGTGTTTGAAAATATTTTTGAGTAAATTTCAGGTGAAAAATTAGAATAAAAATAATATTCCTTTTTTAAATCACAAGATATTGTTGAAATTTCAGCTTGTCAGGTTCCTGAAGTACTGCAAAATTCAATAGTTTGGTTGAGGAACTGTATAAACTAAAATTAAAATTACAGTTCATAACAGAAATAAAAGGGACTTACAGAAGAGATACAAAAGTTCAGGTGGCATTCTTTCGTTGTTTCTGTAGGACCTAATCTAACCACTAAGGAACGCAGAGAGGTTTACACCCTCACATTTGGTTTGCTCATGCAAGGAAAAGCCAAGATGTTTTACTGTCAAGTGAATGTGTTTAAGGGGAGTAGATTTCTGGAAAAGTTTCACTGTGTGAGAAAGAAAACTACATTTTTTCTATTCCAGGCCAGCTCCTTAAAAACTCAGATGTCAGCAACACATCAAAATGACAGGGCCCCACCAGACTGAGTGGCCAAGAGGCAGAGGTTTAGCTCCCAGAGGCAAGGGGGGCACTGAGCCTGCTCCTCCATCCCTCCATGCTCCTCCAGAGACAGACCCGCTTGGCTGTTCCTCCATCTTTGCTCTTTTTATTTTCTACTTGTCTTCTGTTTATACTGCAAAGTTACCTGCTAAAGCTGAAAAAAAAAATCATTTTGCAGGTAGTCTGTAATTCTCAATCAGAAGATCACCGTGTGAGAAGAAATAAAGCTGGAGTCCTTTGAGAGGCATCTATTGAATAATTGGTTACTTTTACTATCTGTGATAATTATAGAGTATGATTTTCAGTAGACATTCTTCTGATCCCTAAAAGCAGAAAATACAAACAAAATCTAATACTATGCTTGTGAAGTTCAATGGAAATAAGTCTAGACAGTCTATTAGGGGAAATAAACACTCTGGAGAAAAAATGCAAGGCTAGCCATTAAGAGTGGGGTTTTTTTTAAAAACCCTTGTATGTATGCATAAATGTTTCCAAACTTGGAAAAGAAAGGTGATATACTCCTACTGTATAATGATGGACTTTCTTAACTTTTAGTCATCGTCAGGAAAGTAAGGTGGTATCTACTCTGAATGTCTTAAGTTCAGGTAACTTGTACTTAAAGCCCGAAGAGTTGTTTGAAGAAATAGTTAACTCACTGGTAATTTTAAATTACCTTAAATACTTGGCAGTTCCAAAGACTGTAAATCCACTAAAATTACAGCAAAGATGATAAATGCCAGTGGAGTGATTTCAGAGTTACCACAGGCTATATCTGCTTTTTCATCAATCCACGGAGAGATGATAGGAAAATCGACAGGACTTTTTATTTTATGTATGACTGCTCGAAGAGCATTTTAATAAAGCTCATAAACAAAATTTTAAAGAGCAGAGATATTATCAAAGAAAATTGCTTTCATTCTTTGATGAGATACAAATTTTTCAATAACAGTAGCTAATAAACATAGTCGAGAAGTGGCAGAAGATTTTGTATGCCACTAGTGGGGCATTCTGTTTAAAAGAGTACACAATACTATCACAGTAAGGCATAAACGAATGAACAACTAGCAGAGAGAGAAAAAGTCAGCAGTACATCAGCTTTATATGAAGGCTTCCTTGTGGGTACTTCTGGGACTGACTTTGTCCTATGAATTTAATTCAACATCTTCATTAATGAAATTGAGGCAAACACGAAATCACAGACAATAAAATACACAGGTAAGAAGGAATGCTTAGGGGATAAATGAGAAAGAGAAAATGCCAACCATATTATATGAACCAGTTACTTTCTTTATGGTTGACAAGTCATTCCTGCAAAATACACTTTAAAAATATCAATTAATACGAAAAAATAATATAAGCCTTCCTGGCTTTTAGACCTTTTGGAGTAAAGGTCCACAAAGATGATCAGAGGGCTGGAGCACCTCCCCTATGAAGACAGGCTCAGAGAGTTGGGATTGTTCAGCCTGGAGAAGAGAAGGTTCCAGGGACACCTTAGAGCACCTTCCAGTAGATAAAGGGACCAATGAGAACTGGAGAGAAACTGTTTCCCAGGACATGTAGTGACAAGGCAAAGGGGAATGGCTTTAAACTGAAAGAGAGTAGATTTAGATCAGCTATTGGCAAGAAAGTCTTTATGGTGAGGGTGGTGAGGCACTGGAGCAGGTTGCCTGGAGAGGCTGGGGATGCCTCACCTCTGAGAGTGTTCAAGGCCAGGCTGGATGAGACTCTGAACAACCTGGCCTAGTGAATGGCATACCTGCCCATGGCAGGGAGGTTGGAACTAGATGATCTTTAAGGTCCCTTCCAACCCATTCTATGATTCTATGATTTTTTTGGGCTCTAGGTTAGGATTCTGTTATAGTCAGCAAAACGTGCTAAAATGATTCTGTAGGATATATGTCTATATAGGGAAGCACAATATCTCTGCAACACAGCAGCGCTTAGACCAACATTAAAACACTCTATGCATTCCATAATAGATATTGTATTTATATGTATTAAAGTAATATCTAGAAATACATATACCTATTCATATGCACCTATTCATATATACACATATATATATATGAACATTAAGTAGATTATTCTTTTAGCAGTCATGCATAATTAATAAATCAAAAGAAACTACATAATGCTAAAGGAATTTATAATATGGTGGACTGATGTTCAAGAATAAGTGATGTGTTGAAATTGAATCAAGGCATGTTTAAATGAGAAGCATAGCATTATTGCTTAACAGGGAGAACCATTTGTCTACTGAATCAAAATACCAAGACAAGTACAATTTTTACACATCTTCAGATCAAGAACAAACGCCTTTAGAAAAGATTTACTTTAGTTAAATGGGAGTTAATGGAGTTTGATACAGGCAAAATGCAACTTTCTAATACATGGGAGGTCAGACTAGATGATCTAATGGTCTTTGCAGTAACTCAAATGGAAAAAATAAAACCCATATGACACAGAAGTGATTTTGATAAAATCCATTATATATATGTGTATATATAAAATCTCAAAAGCAGCATACAGCTAACTATAACATAACCACACACTGAAAATGGAGTCAATGTTCTCATAGACTAAACTAATAAGAAAACCAGGGCACAGCCCAAAGAAATGACATGATGTATTGCTTAATTACCAGCACGGTTCAGCTGTTTAGTATTGTTATAGCCTATTTAAAACAGTGCCAGGCACAGTTCAAGAGGATTGTGTGACAAGCACTGTTCCCAAAAGGGCATTATGACCACAGCCACAGTCTTTCCACAAAAAATTGTTTTGGTGGGAAGAAGTTAGCCATAGCCTTTCATTTGGGTTTTTTTAGTACCATAACCTAGCCTTGTTTTTAATTTTATCTGAGACTCAGAGTTGAATGGGAAAAAGTGATTGTTCACCAATGGTCCCATTAATTGCAGGCTCCAGTGTCCATGCTTGAGGTAATGTCCCTTCTAGATGATCACATTAAGCATTTTACGTCTTCTAGGTAATTGGCAAAGTTTAGTCAAATTGGACAAATCAGAGCTGCTGCTCTTGCCTTTGGATCTGCTCTTAGGAAAGATGGTAAATCATGAGCAATGCTAAGGTGCCCAGAGCTAATTTTATAGATCAATATATCTTGATTTTTTTTTCTTATATTATCCTGAATCCTGAATGAGGGAAAACTCAGACCACAGAAATGCCCTACCGAAATTTGTCCTCAGGCTCTTTCGGGGGCACCTCTGGAGGTCATTTCCATAGACATGCTGTTAAGGTGTCAGGGAGGAGTTTACAGAACAAAACTGAAATTTTTCATCTCCCTCCTCACTTTTATCCAATAATCCTGAGTTTAGATTAGAGATGGATTTGAAGCGCTTGTCTGCCCGGGTGTAATCTCAGCCCAAATGACCCCCTTCCTCTGACACCACAACCCAGTCGTCAGTGGGATGAATTCTTGGTCCCATCTGTTGGAGCTGCACACCTGCATGTGCAGTACATATCCTCCACATTAACCTGTCCAGGAATGCACAAAACTCAGTAGTATCTTGCAGAGAAAAACTGGGCATGGGAAAGACTTGGTAAAAATCTTCAGGGCAATTGTTCCGGTCTTTCCTGGGACAGAGTTAATTTTCTTTTTAGTAACTGGTACAGTTCTATGTTTTGGATTTGGTATGAGAATAATGTTGATAATACATCGATGTTTTAGTCGTTTCTAAGTAGTGCTCACCCTAAGTAAGGACTTTTTCATTTTCCATATTCTGCCAGTGAGAAGCTGCACAAGAAGCCATGAGGGAGTGTGAACAAGACAGAACTGGCAGAAGGGATATTCCATACCATGGAACATCAGGCTCAGAATGTAAGATGGGAGGAATTGGCTGGGAGGGGTGATCACTGCTGAAAGACAGGCTGGACATTGCCAGTGTGTGGTGAGCAATTGGACTGTGCATCCATCCCTTGTTTCTTTTGTGTTTTATTCCTCTCTTCCTCCTTTTCATTACAATTATTTTTTTATCCTAATTATTACTATTGTTGTATTTTCGTTTGTTTCAATTATTAAACTATTCTTAACCCACAAGATTTACGCTGTTTTTCTGATTCTCCTCCTCAGGGAGGGGTTGGGGAGTGACCAAGTGACTGTGTAGTGTTTAGCTGCTGCCTGGGTTGAACCACAGCAGCAATGTTTCCTGAGAGACATGTATGACAGGTCTCTCGTTCCCATCTGAGTGCACTCACCATCGGGTAAAAAAATGAAAATTGTTTCCTGTATTATTTCACATCGAGTTACAGTTTTCTGGTTCCTTATAGAGCTCTTTTCAGTTTAGTTGGACTATTAACAATAGTTTTGCATAACAATAGAGAACATAAAATTAATTTCTATTTTATAATGGTTAGCTGCCAATCCCGAATGATAATGAAAAAATAAAAACCATGGTACTTCAACATTTTAGTGTGAGTTCATTTTCTCTGTATCTGTGAAGTAAATTGAGTGGAGCAGATAATAATTTAAACAATCTTGAAAACTCAAATAACAATTTGGAATAGGATAAAATGTTTAAAAATTAAGTTTTATAGACGGAGCTGTTGAAGAATGTAATACCTTATCAAGAAAATATTAAAAATAAAGCACATGAATATATGTTGAAAAAATAATTCTTGGTTAAGAACCAGTAGCAGATGGAAACATTTATTCACTGAAGACATTAGACATTCATTCATGGAGACACAGATGCTACTCAGACTGATGAGATGTACATTAGCCCTAAATTAATAAAAATAGATTTAAACATTACTTTTTTTTGACTGTTCAAAAATGTGTTGTTGAGTTTAACATCATGACCCTAGTTGAGAGATCTGAAAAAACTGACTAAAAAATATTGCAGCTCTGCACTATGCCTCTTTTTGGACAGCAGAGGGAAAGCATGGAGGTGAGTGATCAAACTGAGACAGAGACAGCTGAAGTGGCAGATCTGTGACCATGGATCAAAAAAAAGATTGGGATTTTAGCCTGCTCTTGCTGCACAGCCAAGGGGGCAGTAGTCCTCAACTGCCCATAAGCACTTGTGAAGATACTTAAGGCTGCCAACTAATTGCTCTTTTGCCTTATGGGGGAAGGAGAAGGAAGGAGAAGCTTCTCTTCTTTGGCCGAGGACCTGTGGTCCCAATTAATCCATGTCTAGGCTTACACTCAGAAAACCTCAACACAAAGCAAACCACTAAACAAAAACTAATTTAGCTATGACCCAGGTTTAATACTCTCCCAATTATTTAACCTCTGAAGACATTAGTGTATCTAATAATAATTTCCAGCCTAACAATGGGCATCAATGAGGAGCAGTGTTCATCCTCATGAGGATGCTTTGATTGCATCTTTGTTTTCTTTAAGTGAAACAAGAGCACTGAGTATCATTTATTCTGCTGGCACAATTGCAGTTAACTGAAACCCATTACAGAATTGCGAGTCATTATGTTTAACTTCATTCTGAAAATAGATGGAGCATTTTGAATTGTATGTATAGAATAATTCTCCTCATACATCTCAGGAATATAGGAAATCTATATAATTCATTATTTCAGACTTTTTTTTATTATATAGATCCATGCTTTTTCTTGTTAAGATAAAGTTTATATTGCCTTTGCACTATCAGAGAGTGAAAAGGTAAAGAAAGCCCTTAAAGATAAATGCATCATTAAAACAAAACCAAACAGAAATCCCTTTGGTTGTGGAATGATGCCATGAGCTTGATATGATGGCTATATCTTGGAAGACTGCAAGATCCACAAGACTGTGGATATAGTATTACAGGATCTAGAGACATTTAGTAATCTCTTTTTTAATCAATATGTCTAAAAAAAAAAATCAGTGGGAATACTCTTTATACTGTTTTAGGTATTGACATCAAGGAGGGCTAATATGTTTACAATGCAGAAAAATGCAGTGTGCCTTCACAGTATGGGGGACACTTTTTCCCTGAGAGAAAAGACAAATTCAATTATCCTGTAACTGGAGAGTTGCCTTTTGTCTCCCTTGGCTTGATAGATAAGGGCAAGGAAAGTTATGCCTTCACAGTACTCAAGAAATGAAAAACAATTTGAGGATACTGAAGACATATCCACACCCATTTGCATAAGGTAGTTCTGAAGCTTGAAGCACAAGAAAATTTGGTAAATAGATATCCAAGCTAGCTTCACACAAGCTAGCTTGCATCCAGAAGCAGCACAGCCATGTGCAGTAGCCTGTTGTTACTTCTGAGCACAGCTCTCAGCTGCTCACCGCTGCTCTCAGCCACTTGCTTTACACATCGGTGTAATGTGCTACTGAACTCAGCCATGCGGGCCAGCAGTCATGGAGGAGTCTACTCAGTGTGCAATTTTGGTGTCAACACAAGCTTTATTTCCTAAAAAATATTATCCAATGGAGAACCTGGCACGTCGAAGAAGGCTTGACTTTTGGGGAGTGCTGACTGAAAACTATGATAGACTACTTTCACTATGAATAAGTGAGTTAATCGTCTTTACAATATAAAAGCTATTCCTGTATTAAGAATGAATATGCATAATAGTCAGGAGTAAAATTAGGCTAAAAATTAGGACAATATTTCTGGCTATCAGATCAGTGGAAATCAGAAACCCTATCTCTGCAGTGATGGGTAACACTAATTAGCAGCTTCCCTCTTCTGTCTTTTATTGGACTGCACAGAAGTGGCTGCTCTGATGGAGGCTACTTCCCAGAGATTCTAGCATTTGCTATTTTTAAGGCAGAATGAGTGGCAAATGGGCAAAAGAATTAATTTGATCTTTTTTTTTTCTTCTTTATGAAATGAGTTATAAATAGGACACACTTATTTTTGTTATTTCTTTTCTGGGTTGGTTTAACCTTCCAATACCTGTCTGCCAGAAAAGGAGGAAACTCCCCAGCCAGGTGTCAGACTCAGCTAGGTGTCAGTGTGGGACAGTGGGTGCAATAACATCTGGAAAGCAAACTTCTTTGTTTGAATCACAGAAGATTAACGTGGACATGGCAGGTAATATAGATGTTGTTCCCATATAACAGAATCACTTCAGTCCTTCTCTCCTCGAAACTCCTCTCAAAACTTCCCAGCCATTTGTGTTTCACACGGAAATCAGACTGCAACAAAACCTCAACAACCTTATAGCCTTTAAAATGGAGATGCAAAAAGCCTCTGGAATCTTAGGTGCATTGTATCTTCTGTCAGGGACATCATGAAACATCCAAAGCAGCTAAAAGTTTAAGAAATTTCTTGGCATAAAAACACAGCATGGAAAGAGCAACAGAATACCTTCGCTGAAATATTTTCTTCCTTTAGTTCTCTGTAGTATTATTTCTTAAAGTATTTAGAAAAAAACTCACCCTTAGATTGAGGTGGCCATCAGAGTAACAGGTCTGTATGAACCAAAACTTCCCTGACTGCATGAACACACAATATTGTTTTATTTTCACTAACTACTTCAGTCCATCGTGCTGTGAAAATAACAAACAGAATAAAATAGATTTAGAACAAAAATGGAAAAAGCCTGAGAAAATCACTGGACCAAGATTTGTAATAAAAACCCATTCTACTAAATTCTGGACAGTCTATTGATATCTTAAATCGTGAGACAATGTTGGCCACAAGTTACAGCTTTGAGATATATATCAAACTACTGCAAATTACTGTACTTTAACAGCAGTTCAGTAGGAACAGAAAAGATACACCTTGGACACGTTTGAGAGATTATCTTCTCTAAGCTGGTTGCTCCCAAGCTTGATTTTATAAAAGCAGAAGCTATGTCATGCAGTAAAGATGAGTGTGGTTTTGGACTGCAGGTACAATGTCGGGAGAAGGAGAAGGAGAAAGAAACAGAAACTCTCTCAGGAACCTCTCTCAGCTGGGCCAGTGGAGTGTAGAAGTTATGGTCTCCTAGTGAGCATTCTGTTGAGTGTATTTAATATAGATACAATAAAGGTAAGTTTTAGACTGTGTTTCAGTGCATTCCTGGGCAAGGAACATTTTACTTCACACAGACTCGCTGGTACCATAGCATAAATTCTAGAATGCTGTTTTAAAAGGTTCTGCTTTTCATAAGCATGCTAGTGATTGTGTGGAGGATTGGGTTCTTCCAAGCGTATGTAAATATTTAGAGAAAAATATCTTTATCGCACACGAAAAAGTTTAGATGATTGATTTTTCATATAAATAGACTTATTTTAATCACATCTGGATATATTTGCAAAATCAAGAATTAAAAATACATCTGCTGAGAATCACTTTCTGAATTTCTTGGCAGTCATTCACTGTTAAAATATTTTCTTGACATGGAATTTACTAATGTTACTCTTTATAGCCCACCATTTCACTGACGGTTTTTTCCAGACAGGCTTCCTGCTAGCAGAGGAGGAGGACTAGGTAAGAGCTAACTGTAGAATATTCAATGACTATTTTATTGTGACTGTACTCAGCAACAGGCTTAATGCAGAAAATTTGAATCAAATTCATGGTAGGGAAGTTTAAGCAATTTAATAAAAACTAATTATTAATTAGTTACAATTAATTAACTTTGAGTTTCTCACACATGTCCACATTATCCTATAAAATATCCCTCCCAAACTCTTTTATTTTACCTTCAATTTTATTCAGAGACAACAAAAGCAATTTCCCATTTGTTTCCACTTTGTGACTTGAGAAGGGATTTCTACTATGACGTTCTTTTTGGTTGCCTGTGATATGCTATTCCACATTCAAGTCCTTTTGAGGAGACATTGATTTAATAATTAAAAATCACTATTTTTACTAAATTATTATAATGATTTATCTAGGAAACCTTACTGCTAATGTGTCTTTGAATAGAGAAAAATGTCTTTTGCTAGATTCAGACTGAAGATTGAGATATTGCAAGGATGCACATAAATAAATAATTCTCGGAGAGTAGCCTTTTCTCATTGGATGTTTAAACTGTTAGATGCTAAGCAAGACAGGATATTGCTTTTCTTCACTTTTTTTTTCAAAGTAGACACATTCTGAACAGACATGCTTACTATATACTTGCATTTCATAACTGAGATGTACAACCATGTAACTTTTAACTATTTTGATCTATAAAACTGATATATATAAATATATTTACAAATGTAGATTTTTTTACATAAAAGTCACATTGTGAGAGTATGATCTATACCCAACTATGAGATTCTGGGTTTATCCCGTGTTGTTTATAATAAGACGCATAATGTTGCAAGTTAATGATTTCTGTAATCAATGAGAGATGACGATTCAGCTGTTTAGGTCTCTTCCTCACCATCTGGAAAACATTCTGCTTCATGGGATCATCCCTGAGCATCATTACTGTTTTAAATCTTAGGATATTCTCTTCCTATAGCAAATGAGGGATTTTGACCTTCAGTTTTGACTTCACTTGGGGAAACCAACAGGCTCAGGACTCTGTTCTATGCAGAGGTCAGCAGAATGGGTGCCTCAACATAGGCTGTCTGGCCTGCTTTGACTGCAACAACCTTTTTCCTGTGTGCTTTCTGCACTTGACTCTTAGCTTTAGCAAAAATGGGAAGATAATGAACTTACTTTCTTAACTGAGCAGTATGGATTAGAATTCTCAGTAAAGTGGGATTATATTTGTGTCTAAGAACTGCTAGACTTTGGATAGCAGCTCAGCAATGGCAATTTCAACACTGCAAATGCATCCAGGAGCTCAAGGCATACCTGACATTAAGCAACATTCCTCATTTTTATTTATTTGGTTTTGTCTGGAAGAGTAATTGTTTCTGTTTGCTCATGCCCCAATTCTTCTTCATGTCTATCTCTATCTCAATATGGACTCGTTTTATAACTGAGTATGCTGCTGCACTCTAACTCTGTTGTAGGAGTTGACTAGAAGGATTGTATCAATATTGCCAACCAGTGTCCCAAGGTCATGAGTCAGATCACCAAATCTTTAAAACTGTGGAATTAAAACCAATAGTTTTCATTTATTTTGCTTGATTCTAGGGTCATAGGAAGCCTCTACAATTTTTGCAAATTCTGTAAAGTCACATAACTTGATAAGCTGGGACTTTATGGAAACTTTCCCCCAGCTTGGATATCACAGTGAGAGACAGAGACACTGATACCTCTACAGTTCCAGTACAGTTACTTTAATTACGTATTCTACTTTACCTGGTGAGAGAGCAAATTAACACTTTTGAATTTAAAAGCAAGTCTTGGAAATTCTGCCTGTGCACCCATTAAGTCAGCTTTTGCTGGGCATAAGACAAATGCTTATATCACAAGAAACAAGTGATAATATATCATGCTGGCTATCCAGTCTGAAGGAAGTCTTAATAAAAAGATCAGAGTATATAAAAAGATCATAGTAATACAAATCAAAGCAGGCAAGGAAAGACCATACAAGATCTTTTTTTTCAGAGGAGGCAGGGGAAAAGAGATAAGTAAAAGCAAATTGAAAAGTGCTGTATTTCAACTAAATTTTTAACTTCAGGGTAATTACATTACACTTTTCTATCAAGAGCCAGAATATAGATGGACATACATAATTAATGAAAATAATAATTATTTGGAAGTGAGATATTTTTCATCTACTGAAGACCTTAATATTCCTTTCACCAAAGCAGCAGAACATTACACACTATGTGAAATGCTTTGAGAATTCTGACATCTGCAAATCTGATTACAGTTTATACATAACATGATGAATTCAGACTTGTAGAAATGGTGTCATACATGAAAAAGTCATAGAAGAACTGTCCTATAGATTGATATATTGAATTACATTGAGAACATATTGATATAATGAATTACATGAAACTCTACAATTATAAATGTCAAGACTTTATTTTACTATATATGCACAAAAATATTTTCATGATTTAACTTTAAAACCTACTAACGGACCCATGAATCACACTGTCAGAAACACTGTCTTTCTTCCTGAGTAGACTGAAAGTAAAATTATTAACATTTAATTTTATATAAATGCCTATACTTGTAATAATAAACAATTCCAACACAAATATTTCTCTTTGTAGATTTGACTTATTGATTAGCAGCAAGGCAGACTCTACACAACTTGTGATCAGACTATTTATATAGGCAGGTTCAGACAAATCAAATCCTCTGGCCACCTTTTATAGCATGCACAGATGTAGGACAGCACATGATCACACTAAGACAATTAATGAACACATGTTCATAGGGCCTTTAGAAGGACTGGTTTCCTTTATTGTATGGCTCAGGAGTGGTTGCCCACAGGACCACACAAATCATGATATAGCTCATTTTCAAGCAAAATTCACCCTTAAACAAGGCTCTCGCTTAGATATCTTAAGGAACGTTTTTAGGCCTTTGCAAAAACTGTTCCCATTATAAAATTAAGGTAATTCTAATTTTTTTTCACGCTTGATATATTGGATATATTTGTCAAACCTTCCATAAACATGAATTTTGATTTGCCAATTTTGTATAAAAGTGTTCCCCAAGTGGTAAAAAAAAAAAGGAAAAAAAAGGCCTAGTACAGACTAATCACTGTTTTAGTCTGTAGCTTTTTTTTTTTTAATATGAATGGTCCTGTACGGAAAACTACCTGTGCTAATGGCACTGGGAATACCACGTCATTATATCTCAAGAATTTCTGTATCAGATGTGCTTAGTTTAGAAATAAAATGGGGTGTTTATATTCGGTTTATTTTTGGTTTTTTTTTT
>VZTA01003819.1:0-16339 GCA_013398855.1 Mohoua ochrocephala
AAAATTTGTCTTAAACCAGGACAGGCCACTGCTTCTCCTCAATGATCCTTTTCCATCCAACCTGCCCTCCATGCCCCCATCTAGCCTGTTCCCTGCCCTGGCACCTTCAGTGCGGGCACCACAGGAACACCCACCAGATCGTCTTCCACAGCATCACCTTCCGGTGCAACAATGGTGAAGGGCTGCACGCCCTCCGCAGAGCCTGACCGCTCCTCTGGGTAGTCAATCATGGAAAGAACGGCAGCACGGGGAAGAGGACACCCCTCGGGATGCAGTCCCAGATGTTTCAGCATCTAAAACAGAAGAGAAAACCCTGTTTATGCTTCTGTCACCTTCATCCTCACACTCCTTCTCTAAAGGCACTGAGCTTTTGGCAATGGGGTTTTTGATTTATACAAAGTACAAGTGCTTTGTTGTGCCCAGTGGGGTGAGCAGGCTCCAGAGCAGAGGCAGGAGCTACAAGTGGGACCGAGAGAGAAACCTCGCCCCTGAGTGACTCAGCTGACAAAAACAATGACCATGAGCTGCCCTGCCCTCGGACCGTTCTTGATTTCCAGGCTGGGAAACTGAACAGATGGGATGCTTGTACACAGAGCACTCCACTTTCCGCCCATCTGAGGGATGGTGATAACCTCCCCATCCACACGAATGCTACAGAGCCATTGTGGAACATCATCAGGGGCCTGGACAAAGCTCTGTGCCATTATCACCTGGGGGAACACAATGCTCCAGGGCCCAAGACCTCGGCAAGCTCAGGATCTGAGCCTTGCAGGGTTTTACCTGGTCTTCTGTTGGAAGCCTCTCCCACTCCAGGATCTTCATAAGCATGTCCTTTGTATTTGTGACCTCCATGTCCAAGCACGGCACCCCTACATGTTCGTCTCCGACTGCCCCTTCTGCAACTTCGCTTTGCCTCTCCAGCTGAGATGACTGAAGACTCCTGTGGCCTCCACATTTTTGCACAGGCTTCTTCTCCACCTTCTCTTGAGGCTTATTGGTCTTCTTCTGATCTTTTTGTTCAGCTGAAGGCTGGGACTCGTTTTCCTTTTGGATCACAGGTAACTGCACGGTACCCTGAACCCTGTCCCAGTAGGAGTAAACCTGTGTAACGTTCTGCTGCGATGACTCATAGATCTGAAACCTCAGGATCAAGTTCTTCTCCATCTCAGCTGGGCCCTCTGAGATTTTGGTTTCCTCTTTCTCTGGGGTTTTGGTTTCCCCCTCCTTTGAGGCTTTAGTTTCCCCCTTCTTTGGGGCTTTAGTTTCCCCCTTCTCTGGGGCTTTGGTTTCCCCCTTCTTTGGGGCTTTGGTTTCCCCTGTCTTTGGGGCTTTGGTTTCCCCCGTCTTTGGGGCTTTGGTTTCCCCCTTCTCTGGGGTTTTGGTTTCCCCTTTCTTTGGGGCTTTGGTTTCCCCCTTCTCTGGGGCTTTGGTTTCCCCCTTCTCTGGGGTTTTGGTTTCCCCTTTCTTTGGGGCTTTGGTTTCCCCCTTTTCTGGGGCTTTGGTTTCCCCCTTCTTTGGGGCTTTGGTTTCCCCCTTCTCTGGGGCTTTGGTTTCCCCCTTCTTTGGGGTTTTGGTTTCCCCCTTCTCTGGGGCTTTGGTTTCCCCCTTCTTTGGGGTTTTGGTTTCCCCCTTCTCTGGGGCTTTGGTTTCCCCCTTCTTTGGGGTTTTGGTTTCCCCTTTCTCTCGGGCTTTGGTTTCCCCCTTCTTTGGGGCTTTGGTTTCCCCCTTCTTTGGGGCTTTTGCTTCCCCCTTCTCTGGGGCTTTGATTTCCCCGTTCTCTGAGTTTATGATTTCCCATATCCTTGGGACTTTGGTTTCCTCCTTCTTTGGGATTTTGATTTCCCACATCCTTGGGGGTTTGTATTTCCAGTTCTCTGAGATTTCGGTTCTCTTCATCTCTGGAGGTTTGGGTATCTTCTTCTCTGGGAGTTTGGCTTCCTTTTTCTCTGGGGCTTTGGTTACCTTCTTCTCTGGGATTTTGGTTTCCTTCTTCTCAGGAGGTTTGGTTTCCTTCTTCTCAGGAGGTTTGGTTTCCTTCTTCTCAGGAGGTTTGGTTACCTTCTTCTCAGGAGGTTTGTCCTCCTTCTTCTCAGGAAGTTTGTCCTCCTTCTTCTCAGGAAGTTTGTCCTCCTTCTTCTCAGGAAGTTTGTCTTCCTTCTTCTCAGGAAGTTTGTCCTCCTTCTTCTCAGGAAGTTTGTCCTTCTCTGGAGGTTTGGCTTCCTTCTTCTCAGGAGGTTTGGTTTCCTTCTTCTCTGGGGGTTTGGTTTCCCCCTTTTGTGGTTTTGCAGGCTGCTTCACCAAGGAGACATCCTCCTTTTCCTCCTCCAGCACATCTGCATCCTCCAAGTCTTTTGATTCCTTCTCAAGCTTTTGAGCCAGCTGCTTCAGCTCCCTTCAGCAAACAAAACAGAAAGCATCTCTGAGAGTCACCACCAGAAACCTGGGCTCACTGTAATCCTGGCTGGCCCTGCACTTTATTCCTTGACCTGGGCTCACTGTAATCCTGGCTGGCCCTGCACTTTATTCCTTGACCCTGAGGCCAGGCAGAACTGCGAGACCATTTCCGTGGATTTTCCTCAACGCACAGAGGTTGGGACCATCCCAAGTGAGGGAAAAGGTGGGAGGGGACCTCCAGGACCAGCCAAACCTAAGCCTTGCCATCATAAGGTCTCAACTGTGCAACCTCCCTCTTAAGGCACACCCAGACACCTCCAGCCCACTGCCAAAGGCTGATCCACCATCTCTCTGGATTGATGCCTGAAGAAGCCCTTTATCTCTTTATCTCTCAGTTTAAACCAGATCACAAATTGCTAACATCTGCTTATCCCTCCTCCAATTCTTACTCGACTCATTCAGCCCCCTTCTCCCTGTGCATAGCCTGCTCCTTAATGAGAACAATCCTATCAGTCAGAAAGCAAAGGCGGCAGGAACTTCTCTCCTGCAAGACAGGCTCTGGACAGCCAGATTTCCTGCTGGAACCCAGCTGTGACCAAGGCAAACTTGTGCTATTTGTCATGGAAACGATTTGAAGCAGCCTCATCTGTCTCCTCCCCACGAAACCAACTTCAGCCTCGGCTGAAAGACGTCCTGATACACAGGCTTGCTTTAAGCAGCCTCCCCTCCCAGCTCCACACTTTTCTTGTGTGTCCTAAGCTGGGCAGCCTCCTGTGCTTGCCTACTGCTGCAGCTGAAGGGGAGCGTAAAGGACACGAGCTTTTATGGGCGGTGTCCCACCATAAGGAGAGCCCTGGCAGATCAGCATTGCAAGGACTTCATCTGTGGCAGGACCAGGACCCAAACCAAGCCAGCACAGCTGCGCCCCACACCTGCCCATACCACAATCCCGCTGTTTTGGTGAAGAAGGGAGATGATGAAGGTGCGAATCAACATCATGGACTTAAAAGACACTTCTACAGGCAGTGCCAAGGCAAGCCCAGAGCCCAGCTCCCTGCAGGCAGCATCTAAGCTGGAGGGCTCACCACTAAAATGGAGAAGAAGACATTCTATCTCAACAGAGGAAGGTCCTTCCTCTCTTGGGAGCCAGGGAGCTGAGAGTGGCCATCCTTGTGCTGCTTCTGGCCTTTGCTATCAAACACCTCTGAGCTTAAACAGATTCCTTGGAGCAGGGAAACCCTCCAGGGACACTACCCTGAGCAGTAACCCATGGAAGGCTTACTCACCTCTCCTTCTGCATATGCTTCCTCTCCAGTATTATTCTATCCAGTCGATGTTTCTTCTCCTCAGGGAGGGCATCATATTCATCCTCATCCGTTAGCAAGAGAGGTTTTAATGTCCTCTGAAGAGCTTTCATCTGCTGCCGTTCTTTAGCACAAGCCAGAGGAGAAACCATGAGAGACTGCAAGCAGAGCTGGGTGCTCTGGGTCAGCTGCAAGGCTTCACATCATACCAGGAGATACTGGGGAGCTCATATCCCTGCTCCAAAATTCAGACAATTCCCCAAACTATGGCTGGGCAGTGAGCTCCTGTGCTTTGCCTGGCTTAAGTGCACCAAGACTGGGGGCAGTCGTTTGCCACTGAGCTACAGCAGCTTGCACCTGTGCCCCAGCTTTAATGTTAGGGATTAAGGTGAGTCTTAAAACCTCAGATCTCCCACAACTCTGGGATGAGTGCTGGTTACACTGAGGCAGAAGGTGGAAAGATTAATAAAAGATTAATTAAAAAAAAGATTAATAAAAACATTTCTTACAAGCTCTGCTGCAAACCCAGATACACAGAGATAAGGTTAAGGGCTTGAGAGAAAAGATTTGAGAGGGATGGAGATATCTCACCTTCCTTCTGTCTTTCAGCTTCCTCTCTCTTTCTTTCAGCTTCCTCCCTGGCTTTGCAAGAAGCATAATCCTGATGCAGGTTCACAATGAAGATATGACGACGATTCTTGACAGCTTTGAGCACACAGAACAGAGAAGATTCCAGGCTGCTTGCAAAGAGGCTCTCCAAGCCATCAAAGATCACGCCCTTGTAGCAGTCTTTATCCTGCGAATAAAGAGAAGAGTAAGTCAGCCATCGTGCGCGGGGGGCTCGCAGCTGCACAGTAAACCCAGATGTCACAGGGCACCAGCTATCCTTGTTCCAAGTGCATTAGCTAAGACCTGCTTGGATCTTTCCCCACGCTCTGCCAACTAAAGGCATCTGCAGCTTCCCCCAAGGCTCCCTGCACCCAGCCCAGGAACTTCCAACCGCATGTACAGACCTCCTCTTCCTCCTCTCCGAGTCGTACCTCACTGCCTGTCTCTCAGGAGCAGGAATGTCTCCTTTTCCCCCACCCCACGTACCTTAAGCCTCTCAGAGAGGATGTCCACCAGCAGGTCCTCGGGCAGCACACAGCTCAAGCAGTTCAGCTCCTGCCCGCGGCTGCTGATGATGTTCAGCTTCTGCGGCGCAGGAGCAGTGGAAACTGTGAACTGTAATGTGGACTATTGTAAGGCAAATAAACCACGGTGGAAAGCCCTGAACAACTCCCACTGCTGGGCTCGGAGCTGGGGTTCCGCACCAGCGGAGACTAGAACAACCCTGCAGTGCAGGCGGGCGGCTCCAGGGGATGGTCCTGGAGAGCCCATCCCTCGGCCAGCAGAGACCCAAGCTTGCAAGCCCCCGGTGCAGCCTCCCAGTGCTTTGCTCACTGCCTGCAGCCACAGTAGCCAGGACTGCACTTTGCCAACAAACCACTGAGAACCAGGGGACTTTGTCTGCCAGAGCACATTCCCAGCCCAAGTCATGCCCAGCTTGCCAGCTGGGCTTGGCACTACGGACCCGCATACCAGGCCCTGGCTGGCACAGAGCCTCCACTGTAAGCAGCCCCTGCCCATCTCAAAGACAATGCAAAGGTCCCAGGCATCAACCAGTGCAGATCATGTTTACCTTGGTGTCCTTTTTCTCGGGTGTGCTGCCCGCCTCCTTCTTCTTTTGTGGTGAAGGGTTCTTGCCTTTGGCGGTCTTCTTGTCGATCTTTTCACCAGGGGCTTGTTTTTTCTTGGTCTGGGCAGCGACCTTAGACTTTTTACCTGCACAGGGGACAGATGGTTCAGGGGGGCTGTGAAAAGCAAGTAAGCGCCTTTCACCGCAACGGGCACAACCATGGGCCCTGGAAGGAACATGGCACTTTCCCCCCAGTCTGCTGGGCACTGGCAGCACTGTTTCCCAGAAACAGCTCCTTCCCTGCTTCTCTTACCAGCATGGTAAAGCACATCATCCCATACTTGATTTTAAAGCCAGCCTTATGTCCCTCCTAACAACTGCGCATGCAGGTGACACTGCTCACACAGCAGTTCCCCTATGGATCAAGCCAAAGATTCACCCTCCACGGCCATTGTTTCCATACACCGCACCCATCCTGCATTCTCATGTGGAGACCTGCAGCCCTGCCCCACTTGCATCACCCGTCTCCACTGAAGGTAAATCCTCCTTGTGGGAAAACCCCGGCTGGGACCCAGACTCTTCTTCCTTCCACCAGCTCCCAACCCAGCCAGGTTCAAAACTGAGCAACGCAAAACTTCCCCCGCACCAAACCAGGTCTGGCCTCACCCTGCAGAGCTCAGGGCACCAACTGCCCAGTAAGTTTCATAAAAGTCTCCAGTCTCACATGGAGAACGGCCCAACATGCACGAGCTGTGTAACCTGACAGTGGGCATAGGTAAATCTCTGGAGAAAAGAGCTCATCTATAGCATGTCTCTCATTGGAAATTCCTCTGGGAGGCTGTTCTTCCATTCCTCTCCTGTGCGAGGTTACACTCATAGTCAGTCCTCTTGTGCTTAATGAGCCACTTCAGAGGGCTTTTTCCTTGTTAAAGTGGGCAGCAGTTCTGCCTGCTGCCCATGAGGAGCAAGCTCAATTCAGCTTTGGGGAAATATAAAATATTTAGGAAAGAGACAGGCATGCTTCACCCCCCTTAGAAAAACAAACATGTGCCAAGAATGGCAGCAAAGGGGGCTATAAAAGAACCCCTGACTGAGCTCTTAAAATTGATTTTTTTTTTTTTTTTTAGACAAGCCAGAGATGCACTTCACCCATGTTCCCTAAGAGACCCAAGGACTGTCAAACTGCTGCTCTGAGTAAGCAGAAGTGGACGGTCACGGTGGGTTTCTCAAGCACTGGCTCTGGGTCCAGCATTCCTCCTTACCAGCACCCCCTTTGTCTTCGTCTTTCGGCCTCTCAGCAGCCTTGATGCAAAGCTCCCGGGCACGGCGCCCTGCTCGGCTCCTGTCGTTGGCGATGGCCTCTTTCACCACAGCGTCAAGGGACAAGTATTCAGCGTCATAATGGTAACACAGGTTCGCTGCTATCTCTGACTTTCCTGAGAGAGAGAGAGGGAGGAGGACTGCTTGGTGACACTTGCACATGAGGCATTACAGGGACAGGCCCTGGAAAAAATCTCGAACAGGATTTCAAAGTTAAAAGGATGGTGGGAAAGCAAGCGTCCCTCCAGGGGAGGCCATGAGGGAGGCAGCTTGAGCATGGTTACAGGCTCTGAATTCTAGAGCCAAGGGGATCATCTTCACCTCCTGTTCAGCTGAGGACTTTGCCTCAAGCACCATGGTCCACCAGGGTGCATTTCTCCAGCTTCCCCCTCTCCCTGCAGCCCAGGGCTGCAGCTCACATACCTGAGCGGGGTGCCCCATGTACGATGACAACAATCCCTTTGCGCTGCCTCTCTAAAGATGGGTCCACGCCCCGGAGGCGCATGATAGCTCGAGAGATGGGATTCCCAAGCACTTTCACCAAGGGCTCTGGATAGAATGTGACAGTCCTTTGATATGCTGCAGTGCAAAACCAGATGGAAAAGTCAGCCTCCTGCCTACCTTTGATCCTCATCATCCTCCCCATCTCCTCAGATCCCAGGAAAGGAGACTTGCTGAAAGCAACATGAGCTTGTTCTTTTGTTGCTAGGAAGGTGCAAATATAAAAGAGCCGGTGATATTAGACCTGGTCCTACTGGCTGAAGAACTCGTCCAATCCTAGTCTCTGTGGCTAAGGGACACAAGGGAATATCCTGATTATTTCCCCAGTCTATGGTGGGCAGATAGGAGCTTGCTTTGGGTTGGTAGAGGATGCCACAGCCCTTCACCCAAGAGTTCTTCCACCAAGCTGGGGAACACACAGCTGCTAAAAGCATGGGCTTTCCCCGGAGAACAAGGTGACAGGGAGTTCAGGGTGTATGGGCTGGACTCCCTGCTGTGTCCACAGTCAAAACAGACACTGTCAAACCCTCACTGTTTTTCTGACCTGGTGCCGTGCCCATGACTTTGGCCTTGGCCTCAGCCTTGGCCTTGAGCTCTGCCTGTTGAGCCTTGAGCTCTGCCTGTTGAGCCTTCAGCTCTGCCTGGTGAGCCTTCAGCTTCTTCTGTGCTTCACAGTCCTCCAGCACCTCTGGGGGCAGCGTCTCGCCCACGGCGCGTGGAGGCATCAAAATGGTCTTTGAGGACTTGGACCCCACCGCCATCCGCAGGAGCTGTGTGCGTAGGGAAGAGAAACCATACGCAAGATTCCTTTTCTTGCCTTTCATCACACAGACTCAACAAAACCATTTCCTCCCTCCTCCCTTCCTCCCAACAACACAAACTATTCAAGTCCTCCCACAGCACGTCAGCAGAGTTGGCTTTGCCCTGGGGATTGCCTCCATCTCCCTGGCACAAGCCTGGGCAGGCTGGAGTGCTGTGAAGCTCGGGCAGCATGTACATGAGGACCAGACCCGCCTTCTCACCTCCTCCTCCACAAGGTACTGCTCATCAAAATCCAGTGAGTAAAACTCAATGGGGAACTTGCATGGGTTCTTCACCACCACTGTGGCCTCCAGCCTATCGCTGCCCACCAGCACCCATCCCATCTTTACTGCTGGGGGCCTGAACTCCAGCTGTGACTCCAGACCTTGTCCTGAGAGGTACAGCTTTAAGTGATTGCTGCTCCCACAAATGTTAACCTTCAGCTCATTCTTGTAAGACCTCTGAAAAGAGAAAAGTGCAGAAAATTCATCCGTGAAGTCCCAGGTGACAGGACCCCAAATACAATCCTTGCCCCAAGGTCAGGGTGTTATCAGTCCCTCCAAGGTGAAGGGAAAGCACACATTTACTTATGCTAGGGGCTACAGCGTCTGCATCCTGGGTCTGAGTAACTAGGATGAATCCTGGTGTGCACTGTAACTGGGTACTTGGGTATCAGATGGGTGTACAATGGACTGTCCGATGTTTTCACCTAGCCATGCAGGAGTGCAATGCTCATGAGAAGGGGCCTCGGGGTTACATTGTCCAGACACAGTCCTGGCACTGCTGCATCAGGCAAATGCCAGCTCCAGGAGAGAGGCAAATGAGTTCTCGCTGGCTAGAAATAAGGGTCATCTTCTCTGCTTATTGTCTGGCTCTGGTCAAAGCCAGACACAAGATGGTTACATCTCTCGAGCAATTAAAAGATCCCTGGGACTGTTTGCAGGCACAGAAGCACTTGTGTCCATCCTGGTACGCACTGTCAGTTTCCAAGACCCAGTGGCCACTGCCAAACTACTTTTGGGAATGCTCCATCCTTTAAGTTGAATCCCCAGCCGCATGGGAACATGCAGGCACGCCAGAGCCCCGGGGACTGCTAGCAGCACACCACTACAGGTGACTGTAGTCACCTGCTGTACCCAGGAAGGTGTCTGGTGGCTGTTTTGTCTGTTGGTTCCAGCAGCAGGACGAGCCTAAATTGGCCGTTCCCAGGCTATCCTCTGTGAGCGTGCAGCTGCTCTGCACTGAGTGTCACAGCTGCAAATACGGCCAGGCAAGGGGGAGGCTGAGGGGAGTTGGTGCGGCAGGACGTGTCTACCTCCTCTCTACCACAGACGGTTGGTGCATATACAAGAGATAACCCAGGTGGGTCACAGGCCCCGCAAGGGGTCGTCTCTGGCACCAAAAGGGCTCAGGCCCCCAGCTAAGAATCAATACCTTAGTCTGGAAAGCAAATATGGGAAGAGATGAAAGAAAAATAACTATTCTTGACCAAAAGACACGGTTCTTATGTCTATAAAAGCCCACACAATTATCACGGAGACAGAAGCCTTCTATAGACATGCACTGAAAGCATGCAAGACTTCTCCCCAGAGTCTGGACGCGGATTCTGCGGTTACTTTCCTGGGAATTGAGGGAAAGGATTTCGATGTGTGCTCCATCAGGAATTGGATGGTGAGAAACACTGGATCCTAAGTTACATTATTTCTTCGCTAGCTGTAAGATTAATGGTACCTTTAACCCCGCGTGTAATACTAGCTGTCTCTTTTTGTCTTATTCCTGTGTAGTAATAGTCTGGTTTAATGTCTGTTAGTTATGAAGTGTATTAAATAAATAATTCATTCTATTATAGACAGAATCAGCCATTATTAAAGAACTTGCGAATGAGAGTGGGTTTTGGGATGCTGGCCATCCCTATAAAGCTACTGCCTGCTGCCACGGTCCTGGGCAAAAGGCAGGGACTGATTTAAACCCACATCATCCATTCACAACAGTTGGGCACATCTCCCCCATGTGCCAAGAGACAGCCACAGAGCCCTGATGCTCTCTGTGCAAGCTCCCTTTAGGCATTTCAAAGCACATCTCACAGGAGTGCTCTGTGGGGTAAACTGAGCCACCCTGAGAACGGGGCTTGCAGAAAGCTCCCTGTGAAGGCAGAGCTCATCCCACACTCTGCACCAGGCCCTGATTTCCAGTTGGCCCTGACAGACCTCCTGGGCTGACACCTGCCAATCTCACCTCTTTCTTGGGTGCAAACTGGATTTCCAGGTTCTGCCATTTCCCTGGACCAATGGTTCCTCTGGAGGGCATCACTTCGAAAGGACAGGGCTCATCCTCCGTAGCCTCCTCCTTCTTCTGACGGATGGGTGGTATAAAGCGTTTGACCTGCCGGGCACAGAAACCAATTGGGTGCGGTCTCCTCGGTCTGCGGGGACAGAGCCTCAGTTCCTGTAGTGCTCTGAGACACTGATACGGTGCCAAGAGCACCCACAGCCAAACCAAGTGTGGCCCCATAGCCTAGAGCTGGAGGGAAAACTTGTAGACAGGGCAGGCAGATGGGGAACTACTGTCCTCAGAGAAGGAGGAATGGGTGAAGACGGCAGAAAAGCAAAGCATCAGCTAATGGAACAGGTCCAGGCAAACCAGCCTTGATCTAGACCCTCAGAAGCTTCCTCAGACACGCTGTAAACCCAAGTGCTCAGGCAGCCACAGGAGCAGAAAGGGCGAGAGACACAAAGAAAACCCAGCCAAGAAGTTACGTGTTCCATGTCACCTGTGCTTTACCTTAGGCTTGATCTCAGTCACGAACCATTTGCAGGGTACTCGGAACCAGTTGTAGAGCCGGACTGTCTCAACCTGGCACTGCCCGACGAGGATATCAGAGAACTGAAATTTGTTCTTGGAGAGGTCGAGCGACAGTGCAAACACCTTGGCACGGAGGCGGATGTGACACGTGGGGCCTTTTGTTACCTGGAGGAGGACAGAGAACTCAGCGGAGGGTGCAGGTGACATCTGCTGCTGTGCCCAGCGTGCTGCCTGCCCCAAGAGCTGTGATACCATGATGGGCAGCAGCACATCCACTTCTCCCAATGGCTGGTGGGCACTTTCAAAGCACACTTCAAACGTCTTGGTGCCACTGTGGGGCAGACATTGCACATCCTCCAGGTTTACTTTGAAACCTTGAACAGATGAAAACAAAGCAGCTGAGATACACAAGAAACACAAAATGTGTCATAAGCACGTTAAGGGTTACAGGTGTCCTGGCTGAGAGGTCTGGGAAAAGCCCCATGCTGTGCTGTGACCTGGACAAAAACTTAAAGGGTGCACCTGAACACCCCTCAGACATGGTGATGGAAGCACAGCCTTGCCTCAAGGCCTCTTTTAGAGAAGCCTCATTTGATCCACCAGAGGATATCACAGTCTATTTTCTCAATAAAGGCTTAACACAAGTGCTGTGACAGTGTGAACTCTAAACACAGCACTTCCAAATCACAACAGATCCCGTGAGTTTGCAACACAAGTTCACAGAGTGCCCAAAGAAACTCTGTGCTCGATGCTCATGGGAGCCAAGTGCAGAAGACGGTGAGAGGTGACCGGGATGATGAACCCATCTTGCCCCTGCACTGAAGCATTAAGGCAATCGCAGGCAGGCCAGGTCCCTGGGCATGGCTGGCCAGCAGAGTTCAGGCTCTGAAGCTCCCAGCAGGGGCACTGAGAAGAAAAAGCTCAAAAACCTCCCCATGTTCAGTGGCTTAAGCTAATCTGTCTGAGACACCTCCTTCAAGCCCACAGGAAGTGTCTCCAGAGCTGCTTACCTGTGTCCTGCAGGACAGATACATCGACCTGGAAGGACACTGGGAGCAGACCAGCGTTGGTGATCTCCACAGTGCGTCTCTGAACATAGCCCTTAAGGACGGTGCCCATGTCCAAGACGTACTCGGGCAGCTCAACTCTGCAAGGAGGAGTAAGGACAGTCCTTAAACCACAGCCGGGCTACGTGTCCAAGCGGATGGAGGATGCAAAGAAAGTGGCTAATTCTGTATTCACTGCTGTAAAAACTCAACTCAAGCCTATGAAACCCCAGACCTGACCACCTGGCAATGAATTTAAGAAGTCACAGAGAGTGCAGGACCTAGGCTTTATCAGCTACCAAATGGTACCTGAAAATAAAATGAGTTGAAAACGGACACTGGTCACAGCTCCCCTGCTATGAAAAACCAGTATACACTGGTGAAGTACACTGGGCCTCCACTGGTCTCAATGGAACTGCTGAGCCTGGTGTACAGACTGAGCCTGAAATTGCTTTGGGGCCTAGGAATAAGATTTGCCTGCACAGGAACTCTTCACTGCTCTGCAACCAGATCACATGAATGATCTGGTCTGCAGAGCATCTTCTTCCTGAATTGAAGCCTCCTGTGCTTGTGCTGCATCGTGATGGTGCAAAGGGACAGACCAATTTACCTAGATAAGCCCTGCCACCCCACCAGCATGCAAGCCACCTGATTTTGGGTTTTAAAGGGTTTGCTGATGTGTGCAGTTCCCTGCTCCTTTTGTTTAGTGAGCTCTGTTAGTTGGAAGCAAGACATCAGCTGGGAGTTGTCTCTTTCAGAGCTAGTCAGCAGGGACAGAATCTATGCTGTCTGGAAGGGCTTGAAGGTCTGCACTGGGTCCCCTCAGCTCTAGGGACAGAACCCCACACCTGTGGGGAGCTGAGCAGTCCAAAGCTCAGCGTAGTGCTGGGGAAGGGAGGGCACTCAGCTGCTCACAGAGAGCGTGTCACAGCCACCAGGACCAGACCCTTTCTGAAGTCCCCAGCTATTCCCAGCTCTGCAGAGACAAGGAGCTCCCAGGAGCAGGGGGCACTGCTGGGTGTTACCCACGGGGCACCTGGAGATGGGGATGGGAGTCCCTACTTACTTGACAAGATTCTGGCGCAGCTCCTTGTCAGGGAACAATTCCCTGGCTTTTCGGCGATGGGAGGTGAAAATTCTCTCAAGCTCCAGAGCAGCCTTCCCTATCAGCATCCTCACCATCTTTATCTGCAGCTGAGTGTCTGACTGAGGAAAGGAAAGACAGTGTCTGGTTAGCAAAGGTCCTTCCCAAGGCCCAGCTTGTACCTGAAAGAGGATCCCACCCTGCTCTTGTTGAGAGGGGGGATGGGCTGCTCCTGTCTGGCTGCTCAGTGTCTGTGACACCTCCTGCTCTCTTAGCCAGGACCTCATCTCCAGGGAAGTAACTCCAGCATCTTTGCCTGCCCAGCCACTGTTAGCAAAGCTGATCTGGCCAGACAGACAGACAAGCCAGGAAGCTGCCAGAGCTCCAGATACTTGCCTGCTCTCAGCCAGTGCCAATGCAGCTTGGACAAAAACTGTCTTGAAAAGGAACCGGAACCAAGCCGGTGCCTCTTGGAGATGAGCACTGCCAGCACAGTCCCATGGCACAATCAAGCAGCTGCTGTTCAGGTCTGTAAATCTGGCAGGGTTTGGGTTGGGACCAACAAACACCCCAGCAATGACCTGCATCTCCTTCAAAGCAACATCAACTCCACCCCTTGAGCATGGCCTTCAGGATCTCTCCCTGGGGTAGCCAGGAAGCTGGTGCAACCTCAGGAGAGACGATGACCAGAGGGGCAGCCCCTGGGGCAATGCTGAGGTGACACATGATCCTGAGCGGGCAGGGAGGTCCCAAGTGCCATCAGGGCACCGGGAAGCTGCTGTGGGCTGCAAGGGGCTCAGATGACATGGAGAGGGTGGCATGTGCCAAACAGGGCTGCAGTCATTCTTACTACAATGCCATGCATGCGTGGCTTCAGGCTCCGAGTCATCGGAGTCTCACTCTTCAGCGCCAGAGTCTTCTTCCTATTCATCTGCCTGTCTTGTTGCAGGTATTCCGTGAGCTGTTTCAGTGATGTCTCATATTCTTCATTTCCTGAAGGAAGAAAACATCCGTCAAAGAGAAGTGTGAGCAAAGTGCCAATCCCATTTAAGCTGGGAAGTCCCGCTTCCCCAACACTGGCCTCTCCCAGAAACAAACCCCTCAAGCCATCTATGAAAAGTGGATGCTGCTGCTCCTCTCGGAGTCCTCCTGTTCACTCTCACTTACCTTCCTCCTCACAGAGGAGCATCTCATCCCCTGCAATGTCACGCAAATCCAACCCTGCCTAAAGCCCTGCCAGCCTCTCTTACAGCTTTCCCAAGCCTTTCTGTCTAGCCACATTCCTTCCAGGACCCTGCCATCCAGGCAAGATCTGCAGGATGGTTCCTGGGACAAAGCCCACATGGGATCCTCTGCTCAAGACTCACGAAGCGACCAGAGGGCTTGAGTTGGTCTGGGAGTCCTGCAACCCTCCAGGCTTGGTGGAGGTGGGCATGAGCTGCCCTATGGGCATATGGTAGGGAAAAAACCAGAGGGGCCCTTCCTGGGGGCAGACAGGCAGTGCCCACCTTTGATGTTCCAGGGCAGGTTCATACTGATTAGGGGAAAAGTCGCTTCTCCTTTCAGGCAAATAGTTTCTGGGTCCAGGTCACCCACTTTAAGCTCGTAAGTCCTGCAGAAGGTTCCTGGTAATCCTGGCAGGTAAGAGATTTTCAGCACTTGCTTCTCACCAGGCGCAATGGTACCCTGCAGGGACGGGAGAAGAGGGAGGGAATGCATCAGAGAGCATTTAATGGGGGATGGCTCAGAGGACAGACAGGCTGAGAAGACAGGTTCTCATCTAGAAGAAAACATCAGACCGCACCACTTTCTAACCTCCCTGTGCCCAAAAGCTCGAGCCTCTGACCCCAGGGTGCAGCGTGTCCTCCCGAGGGCTCGCGAGGCTGCAGCCCCAGCGCAGCGTGACGTGAGCACAGCTCTGCTGCTAAATGGGGTTTGCCCTCTGCCAGCAAGGGCCTGCCTCAACAAAAAAAGGCTCTTTGGCTGCCGCTATGGAAGAGAAGCCCCCACACTCCGCAGGGCCGGCAGCTCCTCTCATCCCTTGTAGGAGACAGGCATGAAGAAATGGGAAAGCCAATCGGCTTCCTCTTCCCACTGCAAGGAGGGACAAAGGCAGGAGTACTGCTTCGGCTCAAAGACATCCAGGCAGGACTGAGAAGCTTGGACAGTGGTGGGATACTGCAATTTTTTCTCCTTGCTCTTTCAGCCCCGCTCCTCCCTGGCCCCCTCACTGCCCCACAAAGCCACTGTACAGCAACGAAGCTGGAGAAGGGAGGGACCAGCATAGGGACTGTGACAATTTCTGGCAAAGGAGCTTCAAGCCTACGTAAGGGATATGTAAGTGGTGCTTGGGCCTGGCAGCGGGGAGGCAGGGCCAAGGACTGTGTCCTGTGTGGTCACACAGCCTGGGTAAGGTGACCCTCAGAAACACTCCAGTGCCAGCACAACCAGAGATCTCGGCCGTTGGGGTCCCCAGAGTGACTGTGAGGAACCAGTTTAATTTTTATTTATGCCTCAACACATGTTATAAATCCATTTTCTGACATGGGGTGAAAAATTACTGTTGGGCTTGTACACGAGCTGAGAGCCTTAACACGTCCCACGCGTGAAGGAAGCCGCTAGGAGAAAACACAGGCAAGCTCTGTCTCTGAGGGGCTGCAATGACCTCCCCCTTGGGGGCGAGCAGATCCAGAAACCCGGGAAAATTTTGCCCGTCTGACCAAGAGTCTTCCTAAAAGGACGGAGTTATGGGAGGAGCCTTAGCCTATAAAAGCAGTTAACACTGTCCGTTTTTCCCCGCCTTTTTTTTTTTTTTTCTGTCGAGCTGGGAGAGCCTGCCGGCTCCGGCTCCCTGCAGAGCTACTTCTTCCCTGTCCACCCTGCTGTCGCCGCCTCCTCGCTCACCACGGCAGCCCAGTGCTCCGCTGTTTCCCTGAGGGAGCCGCAGCTGCTGCCCCCGCGCAGTGCCCAGCCCGCCCCGGCAGGCACTCCCGCTCGGTGCGGCCGGCAGCACACACGCTCCGTCTGCCGAGTAAGACTCCCACAGAGCGCCCCAGTGTTCTAGCGGTAATGCCCTGTCCCTGTCTTCTGTTAACTCTCTCCAGTTCGCATTTTCTCTCTCTCCTCTTTTTTCCGTCCCACTCTGGTCGGGACCATACCCCTTCTTTATCAATAAACAGTTTCCAGATATAATATTTCCTGCGTTTGTGCCTTCTTTTCGCCCGAGAAATCTATCAAAAAGAGTTCTCCTCTACTCCCCTTACAGTGGGACAAGGGGGTGCCTCCTGCCGGTGTCTGCCCTGTGACAGCAGAGCCACCCACCAGCCAAGGCCATGGGGAGTCTATCAAGAGAGCGCTTGTTTAACCTTCTCTGCCCCCAGCAGAAATTGCTTACAGCCCTCTCTCGTGG
>VZTA01003819.1:16388-55918 GCA_013398855.1 Mohoua ochrocephala
TTTCCCCCCCCTTCCCCCCCACCCCCCCCTTTTTCCCTTTACTCTCCTGAGCCACCTGACACAGGGCTGGGGTCAGTCACTTGTGCTACTTACAGTGGTGGGTTTTACCAGACAGATGCCACGCAGAGGTTGGTCTGCAGTGGCATTGCTGGGGTTTAGTGCCCAGGTGAATTCAATCTTCCCCGTGTTCGCCAGGATGATCTTGTTATGACGAATTTCATTGAAGATCTGGAGAGAAGGCATAGGAGCAGGAAGTTACAGACCCAGGCCTGCTGCTGGGAATCTCCTTCCTCTTTGCTGGGGTTGAAAGCAGACACATCATGGGAGTAGGGACCGGGGAGGAGATACGGGAACCTGGGGAACCCCTGGGCACAGGGCACCTGCACAGGAACAGGGAGCTCTGGCAGCACACAGAGGTGTTGTAACAACCATGTCAGTCATAAATGAGCCAGAGGACACAGGCCCTCTGCACTCTGAGGGGTCACCAACAGCCGGGAGAAACAAAGGAGGTGGCACTGAGGCATTCCAGAAGAAAAGGCACCTGCATGCAAATATTGGCAGGAAACATACAGGTGACAAGGGAGCCACACAAGGCCAGCAGCTGGAAGTATCTGTGGGCTTTCAACTGAAAAGGAATGAAGTGGGAATTGTTCTGGAACAGTCTCTCCAACTACAGTGACTGGAAGCCCAACTTCTTCCCTGGATTATTGTGTGGATCAAGCAAGAGCATCAGACAAGAGCATCTCCTCGGAGCTCAGGCTTTAGGAGCAGATCAGCGGAGGCATGTCTCAGAGACATGTCCCTCTGCACATCTTCACTGGGATGCTGCCTTCCCCAGGAGGCAGTGTTAGGTGCCTTGAAGAGGTGGGTGTTATGTCCCTCGGCCAGGGGGGAGGGGAGGGGTGGAGACAGCCATTAAAAACCAGCTTGGATGCTGCACATATCCCTCAAAGGTTGTATTCCAAGCCCCAGAGCCAACAAAGGGGCTGAGACGGGGAGAGCGCCCGGGACCGAGGTGGGCAGGAACCCGCTGGCCATGGTTCCAAGGCAAGGAGCTGTGCCAGGGGACGTGTGGTACCTGCAACCCGCAGTCGATCTCCCGGACGCTCAGGAAGTAGCTGATGCGTGAGGCCTCCCCAGTCAGCTCCACCTCGTAGATGGGGCCTCCCTCCACATGGCACAGCGCCGTGACGCTGGCGATGGTGTTGAGGTGGCCAAAGAAGCTGAAGGTGACCTGCTGGCTCTGGCCTGGCTCCAGCACACCTGACAGCGGTGTGATCTTGAAAGCCTGGACGGAGGACAGGAGAGAATGAGGTGTCGAGCATGGGTTTCATTTCTGGATGGATGCAGAAGAGCAGCTTGGAGCAAAGTGCAGCCGTAGCCAGAGGGGCCCGTTCCCCAAACACAGCCAGAATCACCCGAATCTCATCCTGTATCCATGCCACTGACCAGTGGAGGGACCGTGAGGGAAATCTCCCATACTCACGGATCAATGCATTAATTATACACTACATTAAAGTGAACTGGGATGTCTCCTAGCAGCAAGAAATTCTCTCTGATGCACAACTTGCCGTTAAAAAGCATTTCTTACTGCTTTTAGAAAAGGAGGAGACTCGGAGTGAGAGTTCTTGGAGCTCAGGGAGCTCTGGGAAGGACTCCAGCCTAGCTCATCTGACTCCTGAGGCTTTCCGCCTCACTCTCTGATTTATATGCTGCTTTCTCAAGGTGCTACAGCAAAGCTCCTGCAAAAATTTCCTATGGACCTGATGAGGTCCAAGGGGAGCAATGCCCTCCACAGGTGCTGCACAGCGTCCTGGGGCAGCCCTACAACGTGTCCTGCACAGCCTCTCCAATGACCAGTTGCTTCAGCAGAGCTTTGTGATGGATTTAGAGGGATGCGAGGCCCCTCTGTGGGCAATGCTGAGGGCCACCAGTGGGACTGGGAGCTACAGACCTGCTTGCCACATTGGAAACATGGAAATGAGACAGATTCCCACTTACCTTGTCCACTTGGACAGGAGTGTGGTGTAGCTCTGTGGAGAACCTGAATCCCCCCAGCCCCAGTGGGAGGAAACGGTGTTCACGAGTATATGGCAGCACCTGAAAAACAAGCCATTTTCTATGCTAGGAGGAAGAGACAGCCACGTTGCAAAGTCTCATTTTATAAGATAGCTCCAGGGCCACCACTGCAATACCAGCTCTCAGGTGAAGGCAGAGACCTGGAAACAGGTGGTCTGGCTGGGTTGGGAAGGGGGTACATGGAGACAAGGACTCATCACAGCTTGCACTGGGAAGGAAGCTGGAGATCTTATCGTATCATCATGATGTAGATAAAAGCCTTATCTTACATCGTGAAGAAAACAAGCCAAAAAAATCCCCCACTCAACACAGGTCTGTAGGATCTGAGTGGGCTTCTCCAAGGAAAACTCTCCTATTTCTCCCTCCCCAGACACCCCAGGTCCAGCCACTGGCCCTGCTGCCCAGCCCACTCTCAGGACACAGGACAGAAGGGCAGCAAAAAGGGAGGTTGGCACGAGCGTGACTTTTTGGTGACAAGCTGGGGAGGCAACACAAGCAGTAGGTGCACAAGAAAGTCTACCTCTGCTTCTTTAAGTCTTGCCTGTTCGGCATGACACCGTGATTCTTTGATGGGTGGAGCTGGCACCTCCAGATTTCTAGTCCTGAAGCGTCTCCATGGAGATGTCGTGCAATCCACGCAGGTTCTCTTCTCCGTTGGTGGTTGAGGTTGGAATTTAGGTGGGTAAGGCTCATATCTGGAAGATAACATAACTATGCACAGGGACCTGCAGTGGGAGGGAGGGACACGTGCACGAGCAGCTCCTGGTCAGTATGCAGCCCCTGGCTGGGTGCTGGTAGGTTGAGCTCAGAAATGGTTTGATCTAGCCCTTCCCAAACCAGACTGGAGCAGGTCCATGCTCAGAGCAGCCCAGGGATGATGCTGGGGTAGCAGAGGTGCAGGCAGCTGCAACTGCTTGCAATGAGGAACTACAGAGGACAGGGATTAACACCTTGTGGGGATGCAAAAAGCACAGTGAGAGAGGAAAAGACAGAGAAGACGTGCAAAAAGTGAGATTTGAGGCACCAAGGGGCAGACCTGGCCAGTGACCAGCCAGCACAGCCCCCCCAGTGCCCAATGCCAGAAACTCTGCAGTTCTACCAGGTATTTATCCAGAATGTTTCCCTGACAGTGTTGGGGGGTTGGTTAACATTTTCCAACACTCCCAGGTGACTCAGGTCATATTCCCCATTTTAAATTGAAGCAGGTGCTCAGGGTAACTCTGCTTGTGTTCCTAATGCCACGTGAGGGACACAGTTGAGCTGTGCCTGCCTGTTACCCTGCTGAGCTACAAGTGTTCCCCACACAGTCAAACACGACCTGGATGCTCCATTCCCAGACAGGCACTCAGTGCCTTTAATGACCTGTTCCCCAAAGAATAACTGTCTTTAGCTTTGTAGCTTGTTATCTAAGGCTGGGTTTCATTTCTGGATGAGAGGCTCTCTCACCATAACCCCCAAGAGATCCCTAATCATCTATTCCACTGTCTTTAGTTTTAATAAATGGTTTGAGGCAACTTCCCAGGACCATGGTGCCCACACAACAATATTTTTCACGCTAAAGTGAAACTCTCTGGAAGCCAGGGATAGGAGATGATGTGATGAACAAGTCCTGCTGCTGAGCAGTACAGAACCCCTAAGGGACACGTTGCAGTGCGGAAAAGTCAAAATGAGTAACAAGTGTCACATAAAAAGGAAGGGAGTGAAGAATCCAAGGTGTCCGCTGAAAGCTGACCCCTGGGAAAGAAATTGTCCTGGCACTAAAGGAGTTGTCTCAGAAAAGAAGGAAAGGGAAGGAAACAAGATGTTCAGCATCAGCCCAGGCGCTTAGTAGCTCTATCTCTGGTGTGAATTGGGACTTTCTGGGCATCCTCCAGCACAATGCAGGGAGGAAGGCAAGGAGCAGAGAGCAACTCCTCTGCCTGCAGAGAGGACCCATCCCAAAGCAGAGGGGCCGAAGGGCCTCCACCAGCACTGTGGAGCTGGGACTAGGAGCCCTTCATCAAGGTAGACATTTGCCTCAGGCCACAGAGGTCTGAGAAAGCAGCTTTCCTCCCCCATCTTTCCTTCCCAAGGGAAACCACTATGGGGGCTTCACAGCACCAAATTGTCGGAAAACACCTATTCCTTGAGCATCCATCCTGACCAAGGCTGGTCAGTGTTACTTGCACAAGGGAAAGTCAGAAGCAATTTGCCAGATCCTAGGCAAACAGCTTTGTTCTTTGCAAAGTACAAACAGGACACCAGGAAGAAGAGCTTCAAGGAGAGGGCAAAGGTGCACATACCTCAACCTGTTCACCTGGCTGTCCACGTGGAATGACCACTGGTACTTGACAGTAAGGGGGCCGTTGTTGGCTATCTCTAGAGAACGCACTTCTTCAGTGCCACCTATGATGCAGCCGAAGTCCAGGGCGCTGGGCTGGATACTGAGATTTGGGAAGTAGACTTCTCCCAGAATGGTGATATACTCCTTGAGAGGATGGCCTCTGACCATGTCTATCTTCAGAACCTTTTTTTCTTTCCAGCTACGAAAATCCAGTTCGTAAGCTGGGTCAAATGCAATGTAGAGATGACGGGTCTCCCCTATCTGCACCTTCACAGGCTGCAAGGAGATGAACAGTAATTAATCACCCGTGGGATGACATCCCAAGGTCTGACAGCATGAAACAGTAAACGCTCAAAATGTGACCCCAGCGTGGGCTTCTCAGTCCATAGTTCATTTCTGTACAGCGAGGCTCTGACTGCAGGCACCACGCTCTGGTCTGAGGCTCTCTCAGGCTCACGTTTCTGTGCTCAGCAGCAATGCAAGGGATGGCTGCTGGAGAGCTGGGACGCTTTCCAGGAGACACCTTTACTGCATGGCTTGCCCCGATCTGCTTTCCTGCTCCCTTCTCCTCGTGTCTTAGAGCCAGCATGGATATTACCAATTCAGGTAAGATTCTGATTCCCTCAGCAGCTCTGCTGATGCAGCTCGGGCCAATCCACTGCTGGCGCTACAGAATAAACTTCTCAGCTCGAGGATCTCCCAACAGAAAGGCACCACCACATCCCTCCTCTTCAAACCCCACTGGAGGAGTCCAGGGCTGCTCACATGGCCGAACGGGAGGGGCTGCCGGTCCGCATCGCAGACCGTAAACGGCTGCTCCAGTTCCAGCATAAGGTCCAGTGGCAGGAAGCAGGTGTTTTTTATAGACAGAGGCTTGTAGTGCATCGTCAGCACATCGTCGGGTTTCTATGGAAACAGGAGACAAGGAAAAACAACCTCAAGTGGCCGTAGACCTCCTTCCCCTTCCGATGCATTTCACATTTTCCAGCCCCAGAAGTGCATCCATCTCTATTTACCCTTTCTATTTGTTTCTACCCTTCTAGGAGATTTTTCTTTATAGCAGATGCTTTTCATGTTTAGAGACCACAGCATCCTCTGGGGTACAGGGAAACACTCCCACGTACAGATGAGGGAGTAGGCCCTTGAGAGGAGGCAGCTGCTTGAACAAGATCTAAAGCAGAAAGTGAATCCAGACCATTTGTCTCCAGTTTTGTCCCTCTATTGGGCAGAAAAGCACTAGATGATCTTCACTCACGTACAGTCATTTCTTACAACCTTATTGGCTCTAGCAGCCTCATAAAAGCAGTTCATCTACAACATGTGTCCTGCTGCCTCTGCTACAGGGACAAGGTGCCTGTGGCTTCAAAGCTATGATCAGCCTAGGCTCTTCCTCCCTGTCTATGCATTGTGCTGGGCTTCCTGCATGGCTTAGAGAAACCAGAGAGTTTGGGAAACTAGTTCTGGATGTACTGATATCAAACAGGTGCTGTGCCATAGCATGCGATAAATCCGTGTGTGCGGCATCGAGCAGAACCCAGGCAGAATCAGGGAGAGCTGAAAAGCTTCTAATTACATCTGAACTGCCTGTTCCAGGGATTCTGTGCTTCAGTGGAAGCCTGGGAACCAGAGGAGAGGCCTGAAACTACTGAAACCAAATAATGAAACGTCTTCTCTTTTTAAGACAACTTGCAGGAGAGGGAAAGTTGATGCAGGAGTCAGGATCCAGAGACTAAAGGGCACCTGCTCTGCCCCAGTGTTATCACTGCAGCTGCAGGATGTCTGGGGGTCCTCTGAAGCAGCTGAGGCTTGGGGAAATGCACAGAGCAATACCATATAGCTATACCATGAAGCAGCCATGCCAACAGCGGAGAAGGCAAAGAGACACAGGAGATGATGGGCTTTTCCTTGTAAGCCTAAGGAATTCACAGGAATCCCCATTTTTTCCCATCTTCCCTACAGCATCGGTGTTTAGACATCACCATGCCTTGGAGGATCCTCAACAATCTCCCTTTACAGCGAGCAGAGAAACTGTCATTTCTCTGTAAGTGGCCACGATCCTCCTTGGCAGTGCAGCTGTAGCAGCAGTTTTACTTTGGGGAAGTTAAGTACCAGTCTCATCTCTAACAGCATCCTCACTCACTTTACAAAGCGCCTCGGGAAAGGTAAAGAGGGGCTTTAACACAAGCACACACCCTCCTCAGCCATGCTGTTAAATGCCAGGATGCAATCCAGAGACTTACCTTCTCCACCCGGAAAAAAAATTCTTTGGCCGATAATTCTATAGAGGGATCAATAAACTTGCAGGTAATGACTGTTTCTATTATCGGCTCCTGCATTGCGCTCGTCCCAATGACGGCTTCACACAGCACATAATCCTGCACCTCCTGCGTGCGAGAGTCACTTGTCACCAGTGGGTGCTGGCAGGGCATACCCAGCAAATGCCCTGCGTTGGCTCACCACCCGCCACCCACCCCGGGCCCTATTCCTGCCGCAGAGTTAAGCTCACTGCCCCCTTTTCTTCCTGTGATGCAGCTTATTTATTCTGCGCTCAATTGTCTGTAACGCTGCGCCCCAATAGACACAAAAGGCCCTTGTGAGACACTCCCTCCCTTCACACGGCTTTTGTTTTACTCTGTGCTTACCCCGGATAAACCACTTGGCACTTGTTTAATTCACTTTCTGTTTGGGCTTCTAGTCTAAGTGTAACTTATTTATCTGTCCTTCCTTGCTGACTCAGCATGCAACACTGTTTGCCCCAAAAGAGCGATATTCCCTTCCACCCCTTTTTTGGGATCAGCACTGGGTTTTAGTAGCTGTGAAATCACAATAAAGCCTTAGCTGGCCTGATGGTGGCCAGCGAGGAAAGCAACTGGTGCTGCCACGGAAATGTGTGGCCTTAAATCAGTTTCTTGAAGGCCCCTGCTCATTTCCCCAGGCAAATGTCAAGGGACTGCGGAACAAGCCCAGGGGAGGGGATCTGATGGTTCCCCAGGCTCAGCCCTTGGTAGGGACCTCACCTGCGGAATGGGGGAGAAGGCTTGTATCACCATGTCAGCTGAGTCGCCTGGCTCCAGCTGCATTGACATTGGCTCCAGCTCAAACAGAGGAGTGGGATGTTTGGAGCTCTGGGAATCATCTTCGTCCTCGGGGCTACTGAGGGATCTGACGTTCTGGCTGTCCCCCTCAGGTGGTCTGTAACATTCCACGGTCCAGTAGAGCCGTTGGAAATGGTGGCCCCTGTTCATGAATTTGAACCGACGAACGCAGGGGACGAAGCTAGAAGAGAAGCCAAGATGGAAAATAGTATGGGAGCAGCTATATCTCCCTGGTCATCAGATTGCTCCCAATGAGCAACCTGAGGTGTTCATAGCTTGGAGACTGTCTGCATTTCCAGGTCTTAATGTGGACCAGAAATAGTGTCTGATAAGCGGCCCTTCTGATGTCATTATTGCAAAGAGAAATATGTTTATAATGGCAATGTAGCATTTTCCAGGAGGGGCTGACAGGACCTGGTGTTTTCCTCCAAAATGTTTGTTCTGGGGTGATTCATACCGTTATTGTATTTTATATTAATCTGCGCCCGAAACTGTTACCGAATCTTTGAGATCCTGCACTCGGGGGCCTTGCGTGTGGGGGTATGATTGCAGGCATTTCTAAAATCCAGCTTGGAGGCAGTTTCCGGATGATCCCAGCAAGCCGGTAAAAACTGGCTGCCTGCTCCCCGAGAGGAAACCACGGGAGCAGGGCCTCGCTCTTTCGTGGCAGCTTTGGCTTTGCACTCGCAGCCATTCATAGAAACTGCATTTTGCAATTAGAAACTGTTTTGAAGTGAGCTTTGCAAACTCTGCTGGCAGCGAAAAAACCGAGCGAGGTCCCGGGCAGAGCACAGCAGCAGCAGAGCCCGCGAACGGCATGAGGGAGCGGCGGCAGCAGCGGCGCAGACCCCACACAAACCAGCGAGTCTCCGTCTGCCTCTAGAACTGCTCTGTGGGCTCCTGCCTTCCCGGTGGGGGTTGTCACCATCCTGTCTCTTTTTTCCCAGGGCCCTGGTTGCCTGGGAGGCACCATTTTGGAAGGGAAGGGTGCGATGCCATCTTCCCTCGGTCCCTCAGCCGCACAGCCGCCTCATCCAGGCACCACTTCGGGAACCTCTTTGTTCTAGGGGAGTCTGCGGGATCATTACTTGATCAAGTGAGGACATAAATGCATTAGAACTAAAGACAATTCAGTGGCAATTTAGCAACTGGTTTCCATTTCAGTGGCTTTTGAGCGTATCTAACAACTCTCAACTGCCCATCACATGTTTCTGAAGGAATCTCTGCCTTCAGGGAAGGAGTCAGGGCTTTGAACACTGAAGATGATCTTGCCTGAAGGACTACAGCAAAACTGCTCCTTGCTGAGACAGGAGGAGAGGTGGGAGTGGAGAGATATCCTACCTGAATTGATATCCCAAGTTGAGCTCCGGGGCGAATGGCTTGTCTGTGACAATTGTCGTGCCAACGCCCAAAGCCACGAGCAAGAAGGTGCTCCAAAGGCATTCGTCAATGTACAGTTGCACTACATCGTCAAAAAGCCCGGTGTCATCCAGGACTGCTGTGACAGTCACAGGAATCTCACTCCTAGGGGGGATCACTCCTTCACTGGGTTCAACAGTGAAGCAGTGGGGTTTGCGAGTCTGTAAGACAAACATAGCATGCATTTAGGATGGAAACCACGGACTCTAGTCTCTTGTGGGATATAAGAAAAGGAAAGACTAAAGAGGGGAGGATAAACATCATAAAGGCTTAATTTCTCTAAATATAAGCTACAGTATCTGGCAACAGCAGAGCTTACACAGCCTGTATTTTTCCCTCCTTTAATGGACTCACCTAATTAACACAGTTTTGCCTGACCCAAGGGACACTTATCCTCAGGAGAGTATTTCTTCCCCAGTCTTTCTCTGGAGTGCATGCCAAGGAAAGCTGCCTTCTCCCTCCTGGCTTCTCACAAAGGCTCCAGGCTGGAGAAAGCCAGGACTGCTCAAATCCCAGCCCAGCAGCCACACAGCTGGAGGACACTGCTGAGAGCCTGAAGAATAACTCTGCAAAGCCAGCTCAGCAAAACCCCAAAGTCTCCTTACCCAAGGGGCCATCAGCGCTTCTCAACAGCCCCTGAAGGACCAAAGTCCTCGCTTCCCACGGATCATCAGCTGGAGAGAGGTGCCCCAGTGCCCTCTGCTTTGGGAAAGTCAGCTCTAAAGGGTTACAGCAGAGCAGGAAAGCGGGAAGCAGAAAGAAACCCGCCAGACGTGCCCTGTGGGCACGGCATGGCCTTCCTAAGCATTCTCGTCCTCTGGTTTCTCATGGGCCTCCCTCTACAGATGGGGCAAGAGAGCTGGAACTGCCCCGGGGAGGGAGCGAAGGCCTTGCACCAGCACAGCTGTACAGACACAGCTCTGCAGGTCAGGGCCCGGCACGAGTGTGGAAAACCCATCCTTTACGTGCCAGGCCCACCCAGCCGAGGTGCTGCATCGCTCCCTGCAGAGGTGGAAAGCAGAATTTCAGTGTGGAGTCAGGGAAAGCTGCCCTGGCAATCCCCCACTCTGGGGTTACCTTTATCCCCCAAACAGCTGGAAAAGCAGCAAGAGGAAAATTCACCCCGCTCCTCCTTGGCCCAGGAGGCTGAGCCCGGACTCTCTCACACGGCCGATGCTTTATCCACGGACACAAACAAGTCCACAATGTCAGGTTTTAACCAGCTCCACAAGTAAAACACACCCAAGATGTAGAAGAACAAACCTCAAGCCCCTCACAGATCTCCCCCTCCAGCAGGGAGCACATCTCATCCAGCCCCAGCCCCAGCCTACAAGCCCTTCCTGGCTGCACCAGCCCTGCTCCTCCTGCCAGGGGAGAAGCCCCAGCTCCTGCCCTATGCGGCCTCCACAAATTAAACAGCCTTTCTCTGCAGCTGGTCCCCACAGATGCTCTTCAACGCCACAGAGATCACAGGCTGTGGGGGCGCACAACCCCCACACATCTTTGTGTGGACAGCCCAGCTGGCTTGACCCACAGGAGGTGTGAAAATCGCCTCCCCACGAGCAGTTTGAGGACAGACCTCGCACCCTGGTCTCTACTATAAACAGCAGTTTGGGACAAAGCAAATGTAGATGGAACAGGGAAACCACAGGGAAATCCACGCTCTCTGAGGAGCAAAGGACCACAGGTTTCTCTTGATCTCAGAGCTACAAAAATGTGACATGCACAGCTAAAGACCTTCCATAAAAATTAAGGGGGAACTTGTCAACACAATCCAGACTAATTTCTCCTCCAACATCTCTGCACCTGGTTTCACTGAGGGGTGCCCCAGCTAAAACCACTCCAGAGCCAGGTTCCTCTTGCCTTGCTCAGATGGAATATTGGAGTATCTTGCCTCCTCTCACACAGGGTGATATGGAAATCTTGCATATAAAAACCAAGTAACGGCTGCTACTGACTCGTCAATTTCCCTGGAAAACAGCCCCACAAATACTTACGATCTCCAGCTTGAATTCTGCAGGGGCGTAACCGTCGTTGACGAGGCTAAAAGTTTGTGTATAACGATGTAGCGCTGCGATCGTGCCAAACTCTATCAGCCTTGGACTTGGGTAGATTTCTGCCAGCACTCCAGTGCTCCGTAAAATTGGTCTCTGTTCCAGAAAGCAGGCAAGAAAGATTTGAAAAAAACCCCCAGAACAAACCACAACAGGGAAAGCTAAAAAAGCTTAAACAGCTCAATCCCACTCAAGTTATTTCTTTAGGGACAACTACCACTCTCCAGCTGAAATGCTGGGCTTTTTTGGGGGGGAAAAAAAAAAAAAAGACATATTCACCTCCAAATTAAAAAGGATTAAGGTAAGAGAAACTTTCAAACTACAAATTATTGGCCCAAAGGTAAAAGCTTTGTGAGAAATCTGTAGTTAAGACCAGGCTGACAGCTAAACAACTGGTTATTCTGGTGGGGAGAAACCTTCCTCTTTAAGGTAAGCAGCGTGATAGTTAAAAGCAACTGTTTTGTCAAACTTCAGGCTCCCTGGCACAGCCTGCACTGCCTGGCCTTCCTGTTGACTGATTTACATGCAGTGCCACACTGGCCCAGGTTGAGATGTTTGGTGCCATCCAGGGGATTTGGCATCATCATTTCCATGTGTTTTAATACAAGTTTAAATCCTTGCAACTACTTTCCAAGTGCCAGCTTTCCTTTCTTTTATGGAAAGCTCGAGGTTCCCAGAAATCTCCTGACATCCTCTTTTGTGCTCAGAGAGATGAAAAGACATTTTTAAACAGACGTTTCCAAAGTTAATAGCATTTTAAAGATCAATTAGCTAAAATTATCCTCGATTCCAGCTTAGATGAGCTATACGCTATGTCAGACACTGAGATTACCACCTATAAGGCATGAGCTGTTTATGCCACCAATCCCTTCTGTCCTTCTCCACACCAGCCTGTGCCTGTTTTCCCTGGAAGAATCCCTGTACACTTTGCACCCTGCCAGGATGAGTTGCACAAAGGCACACATCTCCCCTTGCACTCACCAGCGGGTATCTTTCATCCCCGAACACTCCAATGAGAACATTGGTGATATGCTTGCCCAATGATTTGACTTCAATTGTAACTGGAATCTCTGCTATGCTGTAAGGCTCGACAATCCCACAGGGTTTGGAGCTGGAGTAGACCACAGGAGAATCCTCCTTGCGTTTCTAGAAAGGACAGAATCAAATGCAACTTCAGAGGGACCTTTGAAGAAACTTTACACTCCTTAACATCCACCACAACGGCAACTCACACATATTTTTAAAAACCCCCAGGACAAAGGTGAAAGGCACAAACAAGATGCAAGAATTGTAGGCTGAGCATTCTCAGGGGATCCTGCAAGGAGGCTGCCAGCACAGGCGTTGGTGTCTGTGGATGCAGCAGCTTTTCACAACCCTCTAAGATCTCCCACACCCTGAAGAGTAGAACATAAACTGCTTCCTCAAGAGGTTGAACTGCATCCTGAAGTTTACATTCAGGTAGGATCCAGTTCTCAGCAGATCTTTAAGACTGAATAGAAAGCAGCACACCAAACCCCTTTTTTCCCCTAAAAATCTCCCCAATAATATTTGAGAGGAAGAGGTGGATGCGATGCCAAACCTGGGGAATAAGCCCGTAGCAGCCAGGAAGGGGGCCGGTATTCGTAATGAGGAACTTCCTCTCGTATGGCTCGTTCAGACGGCACTCATCATACCACATGATTTGGGGAAACACATTCAACTTAGGAACTTGGCATCTAAGGGAAAGAGATGACCCCAAGGGAATCAGAGATACTGAGAGAATGGAAAATGTTTACCCCCAAAGACTGTGAAATGGAACATAACACATTTGTCACTGTCACACAGACATTTAACAGCCCTAACAGTGATAAACTGCCTTCAAAGTCTTCCCACTCAAACATGTCTTGTCAAGGAGGGGCAAACCCTGAGAAGCAGCACCCAGAGGCTGCCAAGTGCCCCAGGCAGAGCACTTGTCCCACAGCTGCCTCAGCCCCTCCTTTGCCCAAGGCCACTTGCAAGGACTCCTGTAACAGTCCCAGTGACCCGCGAGCTCTGGGGGAGCCTTCCCAACGAGGATCAATGCCCACCAGCGCTCAAGGAACACAAGACTCCAGTGTCTCAGTAGAAATTACTCCCTTCTCTCTCATGGTGCTGTTGCCCTGCCTGACAACTCAGCCGTTTGCCCCAGCCTTGGAGGGCACAAGCCACCACCCGCCCTACGGAGTGGGTGAACACCCTCTCCCACTTCCTACGGCTCCCTCGGTCCTTCACCCCACGGGTCTCTACGCTGACTGTCCCCACTTGCACTTGCTTGACAAAACGGCAGCCCAGGCACCGACTGAATGGCTCTGCCTGGGAGAGGGAACTGCATCCCTCTTGTCATTAAACTGATGCCCACGGCAGCACAGCAGGATGGAATTTGGCTGCAGCAAGAAAAACTTTTGGGTTAAGTCTGAGAACATTAAAGCTCAAAATGGGAAGCAGAGGGAAAGAGAAAAACTAGAGCTGACCTGCCACATCAAGGGCTGTTTCCCCCTCATAAGATCTTGCCCTCACCACTCTTGCTGTGAGCCACAAGTGACTCTTGCTGTGAGCCACTTCCCCACTGGCAAGTGCCCTCATTAACACAACCAGACCCTGACTCTCAGCAGGCTGCTCACTGCGTCCCAAACCAGTGCTGCAGGGTGGTCACAACCCAGCACGAGTTCACCGCTCGCAGGACGAAGGAGAGGCAACCCTTGGGAAATTTGTTCCACCTCAAGCACCAAACCCCAGGCCAACAATTGATGTTATTCCTGCTCCCTTTAGAAAAAGGCCTGGGGCCATGCCTGGCTGTGAGCAGGGGGGCGTCTCACCACGGGCTGCTTTCCAAGTACTGCTGTTCTCATGTCCAGCTGGGCAGAACATGAGGTCATTAAGCAACACTTCTCCTTGGGAGCTGCAGCCAGCAAACCCTGTGCAAGGCAGTGTGCTGGGGGAGGCCCGGGAACGGCTGGTACCTGCCCATGAGGGTCACTGCTGCCACTCCCTCGCCAACACCCTCCACGTCCACCAGTAACTTCCGGTAGTACTCCATCACGGTGTTGGAGCACAGGGTCACCTGGTGGAAGAGAAGAGCGGTAAATTCTTCCTTACAAAAGCTCATTACCCACGTGTGGTATCCTCCAGTTCTTGTTTCATGGTAAGGAGAGGGAGGATTTTGCCTTAATTCCTCTGCTGGTCCATGTGTGGAGCACAGTCTCTGGGAGTAACACAAGCCTTCTGGCAATACCAGATTTGTTTAACACACCTTGCTATCAGGGCATAGGTCAGCTAAATTAAAACATTACACTACAGCTCTATGCATCACTGTATTTGAATTAAGGGGCCAATTTTTCATCTGACAACAATGACACAAATGCAGAGGAAATCTGCTGACTTGAACAGAACGAGCTCAGCTTTACAGCAAGAGACTGAGGGCAAAGTGTGGCCCAGCAAGTGCTGGCCAGTTCATGGCTGCAGAGTTTTTTCTGTCCCCACTGGAGATCCCTGCAGTGAACACAACTCATCTACTCCCCAGGAGAGGAGAAATGAGAGCAGGAAGAAAAGCCAACTGCTTTATACAATGGCATCTCTCTAACAGCCACCTTCTGTTCTCATCCTTCCTCTGCCCACTTTCAATCTAAGAAATCTCTCTCGAAAACACAAGAATGGCTTCTGTACTGATCATCCGCCACACGGTTTCAGCTTGTGAGTTTGGAAACAAAACAGCTCCTCCAGGAACATCCCGAGTAACGCAGCTAACAGAGGCCTCCCACCGGTGCAGATCTCTCACTCGCACGATGCTCAAAGCTGGCAGAGCTAAAGCCCTCCCACGCTCCAGTGAAGCTTCAGCCCCGGTGCTGAGGCGTGTATGGCTGGACTCTTGCCATACCTCAATATCCTGGTGTCCCTGGGGGAGGATGGTCCCTCGGCTGGGATTCATCGTAAACTCCCTTGGCTCCACATGCCAATGAATTCCCTTCCTCCAGGACGGGTCAGTGCTGTCGCGTATTTGATCATAGCTGGAAACAGCAGCCTGCCCGCCATCGTCCGGAACGCGCAGCTTGAACGTCACGGACACCGGGGAGGTGTTAGTGAGGCGACAGGTCCTGGTGCAGGGAAAGCCTAGGAAAAGGACACAAATATCCATGGAGGCACCAATTATGTCATGACTCCTGGTGTAAATATCCTGGTAGGATGAAAGTGTGCTTGGAGTTTAGCTCTTTGTTATCTGAACTACAGCTCGTGGAGCAGCTGCATGAGGAATTAATCATCACTTAGTTCCCTTTGACACTGATCCCAGACTGCTACCTTGAAAATGCCCACTCTCAGCCCTGCTGAACACCGCAAATTTCTCTTTTTCTGATGTGGAGGAGCTCCCTCACCTGCCCCAAACCAGCACCAGTTATTTCTCGCTGATGAGTGTGCACTGAGACCGAGCATTTTCCTCTGAAAATTCAAGCTGTAAAATTCCCTGTTAAGTCTGCCAACACTTGCCACCGTTTTCAAGATATATAAACAATGAGATGTCATTGAGAAGAAGCTACAGCAAAAGAAAGTGAGGATGGAATCAGGAAATAGAACGTGATGCAAAGCACCCTCATGCAGTTTCTCTCTGCAGGATCCTTAAGGCATCTCTTGGTTTGGGGCAAACAGACTGAGCACGTGACAGCTCAGAGCTGTCCACTGGAGGCAAACCTGAGCCTTGCTTCAAGATGAGCAATTAGGGACCACATCGCACCTCACCCAACAAACGGGGACATCACACCCATGCTGCTCACTGTGATTGCTGCCTGCAAGGATTTACTCCACTTTAGCTCTGAGATTTGCTTTCCATCCTGGAAAGCCAGAGATACAGCCACGCATGGTGGGGATGTCCTGCAGAGCCCAAACACCAGCCACAACTCTCTGCAGTGGATCTATGGCTTGGCCAGCCAGCTCTGTGGGGAGGAGACTTCTCCCCAGGCCTGCTCACCAAGAGTCATCTGAACACAGATGGGGAGAAAAAACTGACTGCAGGCACAGCCCAGAGCTTCTCCGTGCCCATCAACAGTGACCACTGCCGGCTCCAGCAGTGACTCCAGCAGGGAGGCAAGAGAGGCACAAAAAGGACAAACAGGCACAAGAGAGGCACAAAAAGGACAAACACAGATGCCACAACCTCAAACGAGACTGAAGTCACCACGTGCAGACAACAGTCAACAGTTAAAAAGAAGCAAAGACACAACAGCTGCCTTCAGCTGAAGGGACCTTAGGATTGAAATGGGATTAAGGAGGATGAATCTCCTATTACAGAACCATATTTCGACCTGCTGCCTTTCTTGTTTCATTTATTCAAAAGGCAGTTTAACAAGTGCCTCAGTGGTGATGCAGAGAGGGGAAGAAGCAGCGCAGGAAGGCAATGAGTTTTCATAAAAGTTCATGAACTTCATTGTTATGGGTTTAGGCTTCGTAGTGAATTGCTCCCTTGGTCTGGGAAGGGGGATAGGGGTTTAGGGGGGTTTTGGCTGTGGGGGTGGGCTTTTCCGTTTGGGTTTTTTCGGGAGTTGTGGCGTGATGCCGCGAGCGGCTGTGAACTCGGACCTGAGATTTCGCAGGGAGTGGACCTTTCCTGCCTTCCTGCCTGCCTTCCTGCCTGCCTTCCTGCCTGCCTTCCGTCCTCTCGGGGATTGGGAAGGTCGGCCACGTGGTGCTGCGGGAGGTTGCGTGCTCGGCCCCGGGACTTGGCTACGCTGCAACTCAGCGCTGCGCTCGGACCTGCCTGCCCTCCCCGCTCCTGCCTGCCCTCCCCGCTCCTGCCTGCTGCTGTTTGGCAGTGCCGAGACCGCCTGCTGCCCCTGAGTTTGCAAGAGGAGAGACTTCCTTCCTTCCCTGCCGATGCCGGCTGGGGGGGATCACTGCCCTGCCAGAGCCGACAGCTCCTCCTGCCTGTGAGCGTAACTACACCCGAGGGGGAAAGTGCTTAGCGGGTTGGAAACTTCTGTTACTGTGTTATTGTTAGTGCTGTCCTGATATAGTCTAGTAAAGAACTATTATTTCTTTTCCCATATCTTTGCCTGGAAGCCCTGTAATTTCAAAGGTATAATAATTTGGAGGGTGGGGGTCATCTTTTCATTCCAGGAAGATTTCTGCCTTCCGTGGCAGGATCTGTCTTTTAAATCAGGACAGAGAGACACCAGAAAATACTGACTTTCTATTCCTTGGTTCTGTTTGATCTCACGATGGCAAAATGCTACCTGAGGTACCAGCAGCCCTGGAGTTCACACCCTGAAGAGGCTGCTGTGGCAGAACACGAGTGACGGATGCTCTTATGTTCAAGTGCTCCATTTTGGAATGCACAGATCCCTCACGCTACGTCCAAGCCAAGAGAACACTCACCAAAGGACATGTTACCGAAGTCGAGCTCTTCGACATCGAAGTGTAAAGTCGGTCCATCGACACACCCCCTGCGATGACGAGGAGAGAGGAGGCAATGGCTTGGTTAAAGGGAATTGCAAAGCGTCCGGCTGTTGTGGCTCCAGGGCATAAAACCTGGTGTAAGGGGCACCGTGCGTTTCAAATCAACACACCACCGTGTGCTCAGCCCAGTGTCCGTGTGGACAGGAGGCAGCCACAGCCAAGTGGTCAGCAGCCGACAGCCACTGATGGAGCTTTGGGCACAGGGCAGGCAGGAAGTGCCCCTGAGTTGCTGCTGGTGCCATGGAGGACCCTGAACATGCACCCAGACATGGCTCCATGCCTCACTTTCGCCATCTGTACTGTGATGGACACAAACTTCTGTAACCAGCCTTTCCAGCCACAGGTTCCCTGCTTTGCTGCTACTCAGCTGTAACTGGTGTTTCCATGGAGTAGCTTTCTCAGGACCCACACAGTTATTACAGACAGAGTTTTGAGACATGAAACCAGGGGAGCCCCAAACATCCTCTGAAAAGAGCAGCAGCAGTTCTACACAGTGGACAGATGAATCTTAGAGGAAAGGACCAGCTTGTCACTAGTGCCCCAACTGACACAGCCAAGAGCAATGGCTTAAACAATCAAACATGGGTGTCCTGAATCTACCACACCACCTCACCTGCCCTTGAACTCAGCAGACAGGCTCCAAAAGTCACCAACATCCTTTGAAATCAGCACTTGAAGCTGCACAACACTCATGAGTTTATTTCATGGTTGATGCCAATCAATACCCACTCTGCCTTTTGGTTAAAAATCAAGGACCAGTGAACTGTGCTTTCTGTTGTATTCACAGGACTGCCATTGGCTCTGCTCTACACTTCTCAACGAGAGACACCTTGCTCAAGGAGTAAGCTGCTTATGCAATAAAATCCCATGACCAGTTTGGGGAGGGGACAGAGGAGAATCGATTATTTGATTTCCAAAATAAAAAAGAAGCACTTTTCCTCCAAAAACAAAGCCAGCATAATTGTTTCTCTACTATGGGCAGACCTACTCACTGCTTTTCTCTTGCTTAGTAACAACCTTCTTGTTCTTTCTTATGCATTTCCCCTGATCTTATTGGTATAATCGACTGCAGATTGCTTTCATTTCTTTACTGCCTTGCTGCAGTGCCTCCCAACAGCAGCAGCCTAGCTCCAAAGCTCCAGAGCAGCCAGCATCAGCTTTCCTGCTCACACTACATTATTCTACCAGCACATGGCTCAGGCTAGCAGGGACAAGCCCTCACGCTGCTGTGGTCATGAGGAGTGAGCTCTGCCTCCCCTGTTATCACCCTTTTCTCCCTTTTGCTGGGCGAGGATTATCCCTTGCAATGGCACCAGCCTGTGGGATGAGGCCCAAGTCCTTGTGATGGTCCCTGCTGCAGAGTTCCCTGTCCTACACCAATCCTTTCCTGGCTGTGGAAAGGACGTACCAGAGCACTCTCTGCACAGGAGTTGGGAGCTCAGCCTGTCTCCATGCATGGGCGTGAGAGGTGAGGTGGGGCTGCTGCTGCCCATTTGGGACCAATTATTAATAGAGGATTTTAAAAATGCTGCTTCTGGTGCAGAATTACCCAGGCTGGCCCATCTCCAAAGCCCTGGGGGCCTTGCTGGGTGTGCAGGTGGGACATCCCAGAGCAGCTACTGCCCAAAGCTGATGCCATCTCACTGCCTGCCACTGTCCAAGGCAGAGGGAGATCCCTGCAGGGAGGAGTCATTCCATCTCCTGGGTACCCACATAGGGCTGCGGGCATCCTCACACTGAGGCAATGTCAGGATCAGAGCAGAGATTAAGACCTCAGGCAACACCTTCTTCCTCTGCTCCACCCTGAAATGAGGTAGGTGGGGGATGTCCCAGAGTCAGCTACAGATGTGCCCACCAAGCTCCCAGAGTCCTTACTTGATTTTCAGGCTCACAGGCGTAGGACATCCAGCCACACTGAACTGGAATTCTTCCTCAAACAACTCCAGTACGGTGGCATTGAAGGAGATCTGAACAGTCTGGGTCCCGCCTGGGGCAATGACGCCCTGCTCAGGCGAAAACTTGAAGCAGTGGCCCACGTTTGCGGTTGAAGGGATGTAGGTGAAGGGAGCATCAAGAGGTCCCTTGTTAATCAGATCCACCTGCAGCCACAAGAAAGCGAAATGGAAATACATGTGGAATCTTCCCTTCTTGCGAGTTATTTTCTAATGAAGCAATTAACACCCGGAAAAGGCAGAAGATGCTTTGTGCTGCTGAATGGCAGAAGGCAAAAAAATACAACAGGACAAGTTCTGCCTTTGGGTTTTTCATGCACAGCAGTGGTAACTTCACATAACCAGAGTCACTCGGGGGTTATCCCATGGACACAGAGCAGTCCACCTCTAGTCAGCATCCCCAAGCTCATTCAGACCTGGCCCTGAGAAAAACGTGGGGTGATTGCAGCTGCATAGTGAATCACCATAGAGCTGCTGCCGCCCCAGTTAGCACAGCTCCAACAGTGCCATCTACTCATTCACCTTTTCTCATATCATGAAAACAATTCATTGATAAACAATGAGGCACCAGGATCAAAATGTATAGACAGCACCATCTTTTGGTAAGAAAACTCAGTATGAAAACTTTCCCTTCCACAGCCAAGCTTTTGAAAATGTCTGGCATGATGTAGTGCCTCATTTTCTGCCTCTTTCAGTTGCTCTCTCTTTTTTTTTTTTCTTCAGTCTTGACATTATTGGGATGGAGGCAAATAGGTAGAAAATTCCTTTGCTTTATTCCCAGAAACATTTTGCTCTTTCTAGAGCCAGAGATACACCATGGCTGAAGTGTGGTGAGGGACTGCTCAGCAAGGGAGAGAACTCCCAAGCCCTTTGCGAGGGCCAGCGCTCAGCCAGGAGGGTGGATGGCTTTCCTGTGACACCCAGGAATAGGCAGGAGGCACTGGACTGAGAACTGTTTGCAATGGACTCGAACTCAAATGCAGCCACTTTGTTCCAGCTGCTTTTGGACAGCCCGAGCACAAAGGTGATTTGTGTCTGGGACTGCAACAAAAGCCTCTGAACGTGCAGCTTTTTGACCCAGTGCTGCTTTCATGGGCCAAGGGGTTTTGCAGGAAGCCTCCCAGCTGATCTCCAAGGAAGGCTGCCAAGAAGCAGGGATTGGGGCTTCACGAACAGCAGACACGCCTTTCTGACCCCTCCAGATTTGAGCAGTACATGAAATATTCCCTGCTCACAACTGCCCGAGTTGCCAGGAATCCCACAGGTCCACCAGGCTCGCTGCTGCCCCTGAGGCCACCAGGATGCACCCCAACCCTGCTGCTCACCTCATAGACGTGGGGTGTGTTGATGTAAATGTTCGCAAGGTTCAGCGTATGATAGCTGAGTTGAACCCAGGGTCCTTTGCCCTCCCCTTTGAGTTTCAGGGCCAGCCTGCCCTCACGGCCTGGGGAGAGACATCCATTACAGTACAATAATTCCCTCTGTTATCCTGTATTTTCCAGGCTGCCTCAGTGCTAGTTCCTGACTCCGAGCTGGATGCAACCAGCTCCTGATGCTCCAAGAGAAGATAGGGACCCTTTTCTTCCCTCAGGAGATGTCCCTTGGGGCTGACTTCCAATTTCTAACCCATTCCTTGGGCTGGTTTCCAATTTTTCCAGTTTGCTGAGTTTAAAACATCTCTGATGTCCTGTAGTGACAGGACAAGGAGTAACGGGTACAGATTGAAAGAAGGGAAATTTAGGTTGGATATTAGGAAGAAATTTTTTACTGTGAGAGTGGTGAGACACTGGAACAGGTTCCCCAGGGAATTTGTGGCAGTTCCAACCCTGAAGGTGTTCAAAGCCAGGCAAGATGGGGCTTGGAGCTACCTGGTCTAGTGGGAGGTGTCCCTGCCCATGGCAGGGGGCTTGGGACTAGACGATCTTTAAGGTCCATTCCATCCTTAACCTACTATGACTCTATGGTGTCCTTCCCATGCTCTTAGAGGAGCTTTGAAATCCATTCATTGAAGGCACAAAGCTCATAAAGAGTTTGGCAATTGCTACCTGGCAAATTGGGGTTTGTAGGTGGCCCAGCAGCACGTGACTTTGTTGCCAAAGTCCTCAACTAGTGACACTCGGCATTGTGTTCTATTTCCACAGGCTGAGAGCTGCAAGGTGACAATTCCCACACAGGGAGAGAAGCAGGTGCTGGCCAAGCGTGGTCCTTCCACAAACACCCTGGGCCCAGCGGGGCTCAGCCACCTCTAGTCTGGTGGTGTCTGGGCGGTGAGAGATGATCCAGGGTCAGGGAGCACATTTCTAACTCAGCTCCCACTGCCTGATAATGGATCCATGTAAAATGGACCCATCCTGGAGGTCAGTGGTCCAGAGGGGCTTAGTGCTCATTCGCTAAAGCTGTTTTGCTCTGTAGCTCTTTGGCCTTTGAGGAAATGCTGGCAAAGCCATGGCATGAAAGCTTCTCCCTGCACTGCCTGGGTTGTTCTGGGATCAGTAATCCAGACACAGGTGTTCTGAGCCCTGGCCTTGCACAGGAGACTCCCTGGAAGCTGCAGGGACAGTGGGGATATGCCAGCACTGCCCTGCTGACGATGGACTCTTCCCAGCAGTTACATGGGAGCCCAGTGGGCTCGGGTTTGCACCATGGCTTCACTGTGGGTGAGAGAAGCGAGGGAAAGGAGCTGTACCTGAGATGTTGCAGTAAGCCACACTTTGGTACTCCAGAGCTTCCAGGGGATTAAAGGTCACCTTGATTTCGGCCGAACAATTCGGCCCGATCTCTCCCTCCTGAAACAGAGAGACAGCAAACCATTTATCTTCTAACATCACATTTCTTGTTTTCAACCACAGTCCTGTAAGCCTTTATTTAGAGCATCGATGATGAGGCAGGAGTGAACAACGCAAGGAGCTTGAGGAAACACTCCAAACCCAGCTCAACACACCACTGGAAGCTCTTAATGCTCAGCTGATCAGCTGCTACTCTCCACAGTATTCCTACTGCTCTGACACAAGCTCTTGGTCACATCATGCTGCTGTCAGCTACGGTGGTGTGTAACTGCCATTGTGCACTGCTCGCTCTTGGCCTGAGATGGGTCAAAGGAGTAACCAAGAAGAGAACACGATCCCCTTCCTTGGAAATAAAAATATTCGTTTAACCTGCTTTGAAAGAAAGCAGAGCTTGGGATTATTCTAGGGTTTACTCCAAGATGAGAAGGGATTTTGCACTGTGTAGACATTAGGCATTCATCATCTCTCACTACGCCACTACTCAGAATCAGGGCTCTGGTTGATGGAAGGATGTGGGGGTTTGCTTGCATAAACAGAAAAGGAAAAGGTTTTCTGTCCCTGTGTGCAACAGAACCCAAAAAGCCCATTTAAACCTTCCAGCCTTGTGTCCAGGCTCACAGATGACACTGGAAGGGACACTCAGAAATAGTGCAAGTTGTGGTTACAGGAAGGGATTGGCATTTCTATGACTAACCTTGGGCTGAATTTGGCCTCCTTCTCCCAGCGAACCATTGCATGCTTCAGGTCAATATGTGAACTGGCAGTGCTCCAACACCCGCTGCTAAAGCCCACACCCCACGTGTTGGGGGAGCCCCTACCTACAGTAACTGGTCCCTGTGGACACTGCAAGGACACACATGGAGTGCCCTTGAGGTCGAGCCCTAGGAGCAGGGCTTGGCTTTGTCAGGCTCCCACCCCTGCCTTGAGCCTGCAGGGCAGAAATGCTTTTAGTAGCAAGATCTCTAGCCTCACCAGAAACTTGATGTCTTCCCTCTCAGCACATCAAGCCAACTGAGGATCTGCTGAGTGACCACATCGGGGTGGGGGAGGGGAAGGGGGAGGGAGGAGGAAGAGGAGGAGGAGGAGGAGGAGGAAGAGGAAGAGGAGGAGGAGATGAGGTTCTCAGCTATCACTTACCAGAGGCTCAATGACAAAAATGTCATCCGAGAACAGTATGGGGTCTCGTTGCACCTTTGCCATCTCCTCATCGACCATGTCGCTCAGGAGGGCAGTGCGATCTTGCCAAGTGCCCAGCTCCTCCATTTCTTTTTTCTCCTCCATTAAATTTTCCAGCCAGAGGACTTTCTTTGGACTCCGCCAATGACACAGCCTGCAGCCACAGGGGGAGACAAAGCCAGCAGATCATTTAATATTTGCAGAGATCAGTGTAAGTGCAGTAGAGCAAAGCACCTGGGGAAGTGCAGCAGCAGCAGCTCCCCAGCAAGGGCTGACCCCGAGCCATGGGCTCCCAAATGGATCAGAGGGTCACTTGTCGTTCACTGGCACAGCACGCATTTTACTCCACACTGACAAGCTCACGAGAGGTTTCGAAAGCCAGCAGCCCTCCAGAGAACCTCCTGGCTCAAGGCCACTGCCACAGCTCAGGGGGAATCCAGCAGCCACCTCAAGTGGCTTTTCCTACCACTGAGCTGCTCAGGGGAGGCAGATCAAGATCAAGGTGCACCCACTGCAGGACTTCCCTGGGAAGGGGAGACGAAGCTGGGTTGCAGCTACAGGTTACCAGCATCGCTCTTTGTTTCTTCCATTTTGGACCTGCCCTGTTCCCTACTCTGCCTTCCACGAGAGCATCCCAGAGCACTTCCAAAGGAAATTGATGAATTCAGACATCGCGTCCCTTCAGTGACATTCAAGGTTTTGTATGCATGAAAACAGAGGCACTGAGAGGGGAAGGGACAGGAGGGAGACAGCAAACTCCTGGAGAGCCTTTTTCATGATCCAGGGCTTTTTGGGTCCCATCCCAGTGCATGGTCATAGAATGTCCTGAGAGGGAAAGTGCAGGATCCTATCTTCCTCTCATAAAAAAGTCTTCTCTGCTCTGATATCTCAAAAGCTTCTCTGACAGCAGGACAGCAGCCTTGGAGCTAAAATCATCCCTAACATTGGAAGTAAGGAAGAACAAAATGTCCTGGTCAGAGTCTAGGACACAAACTGCCATGAAAACAAATGTAATTGGAAAAAAACCCACAAAACCAAAACCAGGCCGAATTTAACTGTGGGGAAACCTAGTTGCTTCTGAGGAGAAAGTAGATCACCTGGGGTCCAGGCTGAGGCAGGCGAGTGGGAAAAAATGGAAATAAACAGTCCAGGGAAGTAGCCAGAGAATGTAATGGGATTTTCTTTTAACACACAGGGCTTGTATGGAAGTCAGACACTGCGTAAGCAGATAGAGAACAAAACCAAGAAGCCCGGGGCACTAAAGGACCCTCTTGCCAGCCATTCAAGCCATCGAGGGTCGATTGCCTGGTCCTTTGCAGACAATTTAAAATGGCTCTGGGGAGTGCGAGTGACCCGGACCGCAGCAAACAGGGGCTTGCCATGGCAGTTTTGGCATGGCAGTTTGTGTGGCAGTTTTGGCACGGCAGTTTTGGCATGGCAGTTTTGGCACGGCAGTTTTGGCACGGCAGTTTTGGCATGGCAGTTTGCGTGGCAGTTTTGGCACGGCAGTTTTTGCGCGGCAGTTTGCACGGCCGTTTGCACGGCAGGTTTNGTTTGCACGGCAGTTTTGGCATGGCAGTTTTCACAGCAGTTTTGGCTTGGCAGTTTTTTCACGGCAGTTTGCACGGCAGTTTTGGCACAGCAGTTTTGGCATGGCAGTTTTGGCACGGCAGTTTGCACGGCAGTTTTGGCATGGCAGTTTTCACAGCAGTTTTGGCTTGGCAGTTTTTTCACGGCAGTTTGCACGGCAGTTTTGGCACAGCAGTTTTGGCATGGCAGTTTTGGCATGGCAGTTTTGGCACGGCAGGTTTGGCACGGCAGTTTGCGTGGCAGTTTTGGCACAGCAGTTTTTCGGTTTTTGCGCGGCCGTTCGCACAAGCAGGCTGAGCTGAAAGGGTGCAGCCACCCACCCTCCTGGTAGTGGGTTGTGTCTTTTGGCTCCTTGTGAGGTGCTTGCCTTTTTTTTTTCCTTCTTTGTGCTTTTTTTTTCCCCCCCAGCAATGGTTTACATATGATCAAAAGCCATTGCTGCTGCTGCTGCCAGCAGGAGTGTACAAACCCAAACAGAACCCCCCAGAAAGGACGCAGCTGTCCAGGCCCCTGGCTGCAGGGAGGGTCTGAGCCTGGTGTTGGCACCAGGGGACAGAGCACAAGGCACCTGCGAGCGGTGTGAGCAGGTGAATGATCTGCTCTGGTGGCAGAGCTTAAGGAGGAGGTGGAAAGGGAAATAGACTGGTGGAGTTACACCCTTCCAACCCTGAGAGAAGCTCAGCAGCAGTCAGAGGAGCCCTGCCCTTCTTGCCATCAGGCAGAAGGAGGAGACCTAGGAGACAGTGGGGAATGGAAAAGGGTCCCTACTGGGGAGGTAATAAAATTCTATCCTGACCCCCATCACCTACCCAAGTGCCCTGACAGAAGAGGTATGAGGCCCTGGATCCAGAGGGCCAGGCAGATGACACTAAAGAAAAAATGCTGTCTGGAGTGTCTCCCAGTCACACATCTGTCACACAGACCACAATCTCAAGTATTCAGAAGAAAAGAAGGGTAGTCCCCCTTCTAAGGGGAACTGAGGGCCCTGTATGTCGACCGGATCCATTCCACAGGGAATTCTGCTGCCTGGTAATGGATATCACCAGGAGATTCCCTAATAACTAAATGAACTAAATCAGCTTTCTGATTATTACCCACTGCTGGTTGTCCAGGCTGGAAGTGATGAGGCTGACAAGAAAGGCCCCAGAGTAATTTAAAAGGACTTCAAGGCTCTGAGTCGACTGGTTGATGAGGCAGGAGCACAGGTAGTGTTGCCAGTTCTTTCAGTAGCAGGGATGAATGATGAAAGGAACAGCAAAACTCACATTATCAGTAAGTGGTTTAAGGACTGGTACCATCAGTGAAATTTTGGGGTTTTTGATCAGGGGGCAATTTTTACAGCACCTGGCCTGCTAGAGCCCCTGAGCTGGCAGAGCTGATTGAGAGGGCTTTAAACTAGGTTTGAAGGGGAAAGGGATGAAACCAGGCTCTCCAGAGAGGAACCTAAGGGTAGTAAGCCAAAGTCGGGGTGAAGTCAGCAGCCAGTGCATGTACACTAATGCATGCATTAGGGAGATAACATACAGGACGAGATGGATGTCATGGTGGATCAGGAAAGCTGTGATGTAGTCGCCATCATGGAAACACGGTGGGGTGACTTGCATGACTGAGTGCTGCAATGGATGGCTACAAGCTCTTCAGAAGAGATGGGAGAGGGAGAAGAGGTGGAAGGGTGGCTCTGTGTATTAGGGAGGCTCTCAAGCCATGCAACTTGAGATTAATGATGATAAGGTCGAGTGCCTATGGGTAGGAATCAGGGGAAGGCCAAGAAGGCTGACATCCTGGTGGGAGTCTGTTATAAACCACCCAAGCAGGATGAAGAGGTGGATGTGTTATTCTATAAGCAGCTGAAAGGCGTTTCAAGATCACCAGCCCTTGTTCTTGTAGGTGACTTTAACCTGCCAGATGCCTGCTGGGAACTCAACACAGTGGAGAAGAGGCAGTCCAGGAGGTTCTTAGAGTATAGGGAGGAGAGCTTCTTATCACAGCTGGTGAGCGAGCCTACCAGGGGTGGAGCTCTGCTGGACCTGCTGTTCACAAACAGAGAAGGGCTGGTGGGAGATGTGGTGCTCGGAGGCTGTCTGGGGCACAGTGACCATGAAATTATAGAGTTCTCAATATTCTGTGAAACAAGGAGAGGCATCAACAAAACTTCCACTCTGGACTTCTGGAGGCCAGACTTCGGCCTGTTCAAGAGAGTGATTTGGAGAGTACCTTGAGAAACAGCCCTTAAAGGGGTGCAGGAAGGATGGACGTACTTCAAGAAAGAAGTCTTGAAGGCACAGGAACAGACTGTCCCTATGTGCTGAAAGACAAGCTGATGGGGAAGACAACCAGCCTGGATGGGCAAGGAGCTTTTGAAGGAACTAAGGGAGAAAAAGAGGGTGTATCACCTTTGGAAAGAGAGGCAGGCAACCCAGGAAATGTTTAAGGATGTTGCCAGGTCACGTAGGAAGAAAATTAGAGAGGCAAAAGCCCAATAGAACTTGAGGAAATCCAGTCATTGCAATCAACCTTTCCTCCCCCAAAACGCCATCCTTGGTTGGAGTATAAATGGAACTGGAATGCTAAGTGCTGAGCTCCTGAAGCCCAGGGACACCCACCCTAATGCCAGGGACTGTTTACTTGACCTAACCATTCAAAAGCACCAACAAACCCCTGAGGCCATACGTTAGCAGTCCTGGGCCATGCATTTCACTGAAATGCATCTTTCAAACCAACCTCATTTTCTGATGATTCTCCTCGTCCTCATTAGGATAAGCTCTCCACTGGAAGTGTGCTGTGATGTCACTCCTGTTTTCGATGACCATGGTTGTGTAGCTTGACTTGGTGATGTAAGTCTCCTCAAGTTCCACGGAGTATGTACTCAAACCAATGTTGAGATCTATAGCTTCTCCGTGAAGGTGTGTCTCAATACTTTCACCTGGAACAAAACAAAGAGGAGTCTTTGCTCAGCTCAGTCACTGATGGAAGCACAAGGAACAGAGCAAACCACAGGTCACGGAAGAAAGTGTCACAGCTTTTAGCTGAGTGAGCAGTTCCACGGATCAGTACATTTATCACATCCTGACAGCTCTGTGCATACAGCATGAGGATGTCCTGGGCACCTCCTAATGCCTTATTTCTGAGTGTGTAGAGATTTGGCCACAAGGTGACAGTATTTACAGTGAGATTTGTCAGATGTGCTCAGGTGACCCACTCACATCACTGGGAATTCTGCATCAAAGTCCTTCAGGTGATGCTGAGGAATCCTGTTCAGTCCTGGCTTGCCCAGGGTCTCCCCTGGGCATCCCATGAGACTCCTGTCTCTCCTGATCCCTTGTTGCTGACAAGAAAATATGCCCGGGGGCACGTGGGCAGAAGAGGGAGGCCAAGAGGAACGAGTGAAGTGACAGCCCACAGTAGGAGGGGACACAGGCGAGGAAACACAGCCCAATGCTCTGCAATATGACAAACCACTACAAAATGAACACCATGAAAACTATCATCACCTCCTTGTCCAAACCCACAGCCAAATCGGTCTTGGAATATCTGATATTGTTCTCATCTCAAAAACCAAGGTGGAGCATTTCAAATTAAATAAAAAAGGGACAAGGGAAAGGTTAATGAGTACAGAGCGGCTTCTAGATGAAGACCGAATGGGATTCCTCAGTCTAGAAATCAAATGGGAGATAGATGGGAGAGGTTTGCAACAGCCTGAACGGCCTGGGGGATGGGGACGAGGAAAAATTTGTCTTGATTTGTCATCAAACAGGAACTCGAGTGCCTGAAAATGTCATTAGACAGAAACTACGCGTATGTGTAGAGGGCAACATAGAAAAAGCATCAGTGACAAGACAATGGAGAAGCAGCATACAGGACAGAAGTGTGCAAGAAATGCATTGCATTGGAGAGAGTCTGATGGAGACCTCGCACCTCACATACAGCACTGCCCAGGAATAAAATAAAACTTCACCCAGGCATAGCCACACAATAGTGGAGAATCAGAGTTCCTCCTTCCTCCACTCAGCAACTCCCAGCAAAACAGGATTCCAAAAATCTTAGTCCTGTTAGAGGGGATCCACTTTATCAACCCCCTAAACACCAACTAGTTCTCACTTTTCTTTGGGGTGAAGCTGGAACAGGGGAGGTACATCTGGAGAGGGAATTGAGGTGGCTGGGACAACGGGGAATGATGGTGGAGAACTGTCCCGTGCCCCGTGCCGTGCCCAGCGCTCACCTGTATTGTAGCACACTACCAGGGGTGCATCATGGTCACCGGTCCTCAGCGGGTGAAAGTCCACTGTCACCTCCACGGTCTGGCCAATGCCCAAAATTCCCGTGGCCGGAATGACAGAGAAAGGACTGCAACACAAAGACAGAGATCAGGACTTGGGGTGGCACCTGGGGACGATACTCCTTCTGCAGTCCAGGTCACTTCTGCTCACTTGGGCAAACAGGGAGCAAACCAACCCCAGTCAGCAGAAGGCAGACAGAACACACAGGATCAGAAACAGCTACTGAGCCACTTCTGAGGAGATCCAGCCCTCACAAGATCCTGTGGGATTAAATGACCTCATCTCCCCCACACTCTGCATCCAGCTCTCTGCAATGACACTCAAGGGTCCGACTGCCAGCAATCCCATCAGAGAATGGTTTGTGAAAAGCACTGAGAGGGTTAAGAGCTATCTGCATGCACAAAAATCATCTGTTTGAAATTTTAAACTGGCTTTCAAAGGTTCATCATGGAACAGAAGAGGTGACTGATGCCCTCAGCTGACAAGGGAAATCAGATCAGCTTTAAGTGACAGGAAGCGCACAGGCTGCCTGCAGCACAGCTCATGTTGGGCCTCTGATGCGGGGACCACCGGAATGCCACGTGCCTGTGTCCTCCCACAGAATGGGGCTCTTTGGCTGACAGTGGTGAGTAACCATTTCAGAAGGTGCTTGTGCTCAGGAGGGTGCAAGCCAGCTCCTAACACGTTCCAGCAGCCTCCAGGAAATCTGGCACAGAGAAAGCTCAAAGGCCGCATCCTGCTTAAAACGTGAGAAGCAACAGCAAACCCCACACGTCCTGCCCATTTCCAGCCCGCTTCCAGCTGCAGGGCAGCAGCTCCGATGCTCCGCTTCCTTTTGTTACTCTTTGCCACCTCTGCTATCACCCAAAGGCGTTTCGCACAACCAAAGCTGAGCTGCCCTCACCTCTCGGTGCTCATCTCGTAATGAGCTTCCAGGTTACCAGTGTTGCGAAGGAGCAGAGTCTTCTGGCTGCTGTACTTGACCGGACAGACTGAGAAGTCCAGATGGCCAGGGAAGTCCAGGATGGCTCGGGCACCAATGGCCCGAATTGGCACGACCACCTCTTCCCTGCCAGTGACGCAGAGGAGCTGGTGGACATAATCCTGCAGGAAAAGAAACTGGCTCAGCACAGGGCATTTAGTGCCATCCCCACAGCAGAAGAAAAACCACTTCCTATAACCCTCAAGGGCATCAATTTACCTCTTCCACCCCCAAAATAAACACTAAGTCCTACTAATACGTCACATTTGAAAGGCACCAGAGCACTTTGCAAAACCTGTCTCAGTGGCATTAAGCTCTCGTGTCACTTGGGTCATACAGAGAACTGCCCTAGGCCACCACAATTTTTACTCTAAATTTTAATGATGTTAAGTAATTCCTAAGTCCCTTTTAAGGAACGTGGAGCTAGGGAACACAGGACACTCCACTTTAGGTTTCTATATTCCCACTGTCTGAGAATAGGACAAAGTGTTAAACTGACTCTGAGCAGCAAAAGGAAGATGAGAAAACAGCTGCACCCAAAGAGAAAACCTGCACCTCTGGCCTGGTGTAGCTGGCTCAGAGCTCCCCTCTAACTTTGCCTCTCCAACCAAGTCGGTAGAAGAACAGTGCTAAGAGGTAGCAGAATGCTGTTGGAAAGAGCCTCTCTTTGTTTCCCTGCAAGGCTTCCTCCCTTCCATGCCACGTCCTAAACCCTTCTGTGTGAACAAACCTCCACATCACAGCATCGACCCTTCACATCACAGCACTGAGCTCAGACTTGCCAGGGCCTCAGCACTGGTGTTCAAACCTCCAAGCAAAAGCACGGAGGGTGCCAGTTGACAGAGCAACCACAGTGACAGGCATGAAGACAGAGCCACAGCAGTGTCACTGCCACAGGCTCTGGGGTCACAGGTTTGCCTGCAGGTTGTACCTGCCCTACACGAGCTCTTTCAGGCAGATGTCCAAGTCACCTGCAGCTCACCAACCTCCTGCTGACTAAGGCCACCTAGAGCTCTGTGCCTGTGCCAGGCTGGCTCCCTGCCACGGGCACGGCACATCCTCTGCCCTGGCCTTGCAGCTGTATCGTGGTCACTTGTGCTCTGGGACAGCACAGCTGCGAGGCTGGAGAACAGAGGGTGTGAAAAAACACCATCTTTGCTCCAGTCCAGGGTGAGGCAGGGAAGCTGTTGCCAGTTGGGAAGGAGGAAAGTTGTCTGACCTCTTTGTTCCTCTAGTATTTTCCATAATAATTAAACGCCTTCCACTGTGCCTAGAGATGGCCGAACATCTATCAACACTCATCTGTCAATTTTGTACCGTTCCCTGTCCATCTGCCCTTGGGAATGCTCAGCAATGTGCAGGGAGGGGAAGCAGAGCCGGTCAGGCCTGGGTGCAGAGCCTGACAGCACATGCCGAGGTGTGACCAGCTGCAGGCTGCCTGCCCACGGCCTGGAGCCGAGTTCACAGCATGGAATGGGCTGTACCCAGAGTGCAAGGAAAACAGTGGCTTTGGAGAGAACGCTCCTCCAGTCTCACCTTGTTCTCGTCAGGAGTGAAGCGGATGCGCACAATGGAAGACGCGCCTGGTTGCACGCTTCGGTACGCATTATTGGGGCCCACCAGCTGGAAATAAGGCGAGTTCTCCATGGACACCTTCACTATCAGAGGAAGCTGCAGGAAAGACATGAAATGATGATTTTTGCCACTTGTGGAGACAGGACAAGAGGAGACCTGTCCGTGCCCTGGTGACATCCTTCCTTGACCCCTTTTGCAAAGCACATTCAGCTGTGGAGGTACAGGTAGATAATTCACAAGGGTGAACTGAATCCCTTCTGTCTGGGTCCAGCATTTCAGCCAGGGGCAGAAGAGCAATGGCTGGTGGGAAGGAAGGGCCGAGCAGGTCAGCACCTGCAGGATGGAGACGGAGCACCTGAACCAAGTCATCTGCATATTCAACAAGGCCAAAAAACCTGCTGGCTTCTGCCTGCACACAGCCAGGCAGTCGTGTTCCAGAGGGGGAATGCGCTACCTGAAGGCAAACCAGCTTATTATCCTGGGGAAAGGAAGAAATTCCCTTCTAGCAGATCGGGTTTGGGTGGGGCAGTTGTGGGGATACAGCCATGCAGGCAGTCCAGCAAGAGAGGAGACCAAACACTGTGCCCTTACTGGGAATAAAAGCAAACCTAAAAAGCAAAAGAAGGAACACAGCAAGACAATCTCTGAAACAAGGAGATGGCAAAGAGAATTTAAATGGGCAGTAAAGCAGCAAGGAAGAATCATAAAATGATGAGAGCCATCAGCTTGCCAAAAGTGACAGAAACACAGACAGGCTGTGCCTATCAACTATGGGCTTCAAAGGCATTTTCTGCCTGGAGAAACATGACCAGCACTGACTCACAGTGTGGTTCCAGTATTAAAAGCCGATCTTGGCTCTCCAGGGGCTCTTGCTGCCTGTGTAGGCAAGCTGGGCTGCTGGGCATTCCCACCTGCAGCCAACAATCCCTGCAGGCACCCTGCAGCCAGGTTCTGCCCTCTGGGATACACAGACACGGCAAATATGCATTTTCTAGCACACAGATATCAACCCCTGAGCCCCAAAATGCATCTCAAAAAGTCTAAACCAGATGATTTTGACTCCCTCCTGTCTCTTCCCACCAGCCCACTCTTGGCACAAGCCTCATTTGAGAAAATGTTTCCCTGACTGAAATTCTAATGGTCTCATTTTTCCTCTTTACAGTGGAACACAACTGCTGACAGTTTTCAACTTTTTCCTTCTCAACTCTCTTGGGAAACTGCAAAACAATTACAATTTCTTCAAGTGAAGGTGAAAACCTCCAGAAGCACATGGCTTTGGATGGGCCGTGGTTCTCCAAAGGGAAGGCATAGCACCATGTTGCTTTTGGAAGACCTGAGCAGAGCTGAATTAAGCCTAGCGGGAGCCTGAAGTGGCACCTAAAGGCCTCCCGCTGCTTCTGCTACATCAGTCTCATTCCAGGGCTGCTTCAGAACACATTTCCTGCAGTGCCAATGCCATTAATTGTAAGTGATTCCAACATAAAGTGGAGAAGACTCAGCCCCTGAGCTTTGACTGAGAGTTGCACAAAGGGAGCGAAACAGGCTGAGAGAGGCAGAGATTCGTACCAGGAACCGAGATTAACCAAGGAGACACAGGATGTGGTGTAGACTCGAGGCAAACCATGAGAGCAGGTAAGAACTGTACAGCCCTCAACATTCCCATCGATCCAGGGCTTTCAAGAGAAGGAAGCTCCTTTGGGATAGATACCATCAATGCATGACCAAAATCAGGGGAGAATTCCCAGCACAGGAAGATTTCCACCATCTTGAAGAACAAAGGTGCTGATACATTTTCTTCTGGGTGTGCTGCAGCAGATAACTTGCTCTGCTGCACACTGTGGGAATTACACCACTCTCCTCTTCCAGCACAGTGTTAAGTCTCCATGTCCCAGCACTTACCTTGTCCAGGTTCATGAGAGAAAGTGACATTTCAGAGACTTCAGGAGCGACGAAGTCCTGAAAGACAATCTCTTCTGGAGAAACCCGAAACAAGTCCTTTTCCAGGATAATTGGTGAGAACTGGAGAGGCAAGAGAGAGCAGGGAGAGGTTCAGCTGCCGGGAGGAAGGTTCATAAAGGGGAATCTTGCATTAATCCCCAGTGAAGTACAGACTCTGCAGGAGCACATCTGCCCAGCTCACACTGAGGAAACAGTGGCTCTTCCACCTCTGCTTTGAGCTGATCAAGAGCTGCTGGGCCACACTGAGCAGGCTCAAGCCAAGCGGCTTTTTTGGCAAGTGTTTCTTCAGGCTTCCTTCTCCAAAATGCCAGGCAGCACTTATCTTAAGCACGGCCCTGTGCTCATGTGGTCACAGAGCTCTGGGGCACTGACTGAGCACCCATGGAGTAAGTAAAACCCACAAATTTACATCAGACTCCATGGGAAACAACTTTGGGATGTCCTTTACTCTGAGACAGGGAAACTGAGGCCCACACAACTGCAAATATCTTTTTTGATCTAGAACTTAGATATCAGTAAGAAGAGAACAGTACCCGAGGGGATATGAGAGATGAGGTAATATTTTGCTGAAGCCGAAAGGTTATTAAAGGAAAGAATGAGGGTTGTTGGTTTTGTTCTTTATGTGTTGTTATTCATGATTTGGGTTTGTTCTAGTTAATTTGTTGGGTGTTGCTGTGAGCTGGAAGAGGGGCAGGGCTGACGACCTGATCAAAAGGAAGTAGGATGAGAGGGGAGGGGACAGAAAAGTAGGCGGTCGGGAGGGAATGTAAGTTCCCGAGTACCCATCCAACGGGAAAGGGGACAGGGACAGTCCCCGGCCGGGAAAGGGTATAAAAAGATTGCCATTTTGTTGGAGGGTGTGTGTGTTCATCTCTTGGGGAAGGGAGACACACCCGGCTCCGCTGAATCGTTACTAATAAACAGTGTTCTTTTGCTTCCACGACTTTGTCCCCTTTAATTGTGTTTAAAAGGTGGTGCATTTCTAACAGAGGTAAAGGCAAAAATAAAGTAACGCAGCAGTTAGGATAAAGACAAATGAGGTGAATGCTGAATGAGGATAAGGTTCAGTTCTTTTCTCAGCAATTTGGGTAGGACTAGAGTTGGTATCTCCTTTTTCCAAGAGCTTTAAATGGGTGCTTTCTTGTAATCTACTATTGCTATCTTATTTAATACCATTGCAGAGGCACGTCTGGAATGACACAACAGCAGCAAATGCTTCTGGAGCAGAGCCATTGCTTTGAGAAGACTTTTCCCTGCTTTGTCTGCCTTCTCCAGCCACATTGCTGTCACTCCAGAGACACAAGCAGGTCTCCTGCGTCTTCACAGGAGACACAGTCTGCTGAAGGGAGTGGCTGCAGCACACTGCCTGTTAGTTGCGCCCTTCTCTGACGTGTTCCCAACCCTCCTCTCCAGGGCAATCCTTAACCAGTTTATTACATGTCTCTTGCTGCCAATTTCCTGCTCAACAGCCCACCTCGGTCATCTACCCGTTTGGACTGTGCTTTATACTGAGCCAGTCCTGCAAGAAAAGCAGCTCTAAACACACCTCTAAGTAGGCACTGATCCAGATAAAGCACATCCATCCCCCTCAGCCCAGGGTGAGTCCCCTGTACATCTGGCAGCCCGCAAAATCTAACACCCTGTCAGGGTCCCAACATATTGTTCCAACCCAAAGCATTAATGCAATTAGTTTCATTAAATCAGAAGTAATTACTGCAAGCCCTCGGCCTTCAAAGGCCAATGCTGCCACTGTGGAGGGAATCCTATGGCCCCAAGCATTTGATGGTGACCACACCAAAGCAAGAGGTGGCTATTTCAGCAGGAGAACGGAAAATGGCAATTTTGTGCCTTTGTGTCCCCAGCCTTCCCTCCATTGTTTTAGCAATGGCAGCTACACTCCAGCAAACCCTGGCAGCTTCAGCAGAGGCTGTTTGTGTTAGCTTAGTGCAGATCAGGACTCCAACTCCACCACTACCAGCAGTTTGCAATGACAACAGGACCTGGACACTGAGGTGTTTTGCTGGAGGCAAGTCTGTCACAAGCACACACCCTCTACAAACCTCCCATCGAGCAGCAAGGAAAAGCGCAGGAAAAGGCTACCTTTTCAGTAGTCTCACTCATGTCTATAAGTGAGCGAATTCTGGGCAGACTGCACTCAATAGTGCTGGTCTGCTTCTTCACGTTGGCAGACTTGTGCCTCCGGAACGGAGTGGGAAGAATCTGAAAGGCAAAAAAAACCAAAAATCCAGCTAGAGCCTCAGAGATGCCCTTGTTCAGAAAGGCTTTTCTTGAACAAGTGGCACAGGTGAATAGTTTGTGATCACAGCCACTAGGACAGCTCTGGAAGCCCTGGAAGTTACCTGCTGAAATATTTAACATCAGTAAATTAATAACACAGAGTGGAATACACATACTCCAACCACGGGGCTCTGTCCCGTTAGCTTCTCTGTGATTTGATGCGACATGTTTGGGGATTTCTGCTCTTTGGGCATTTGTTTCCTCTTTGGTTTCACTGGATGGAGCTGGTGACCTTTGCAGAGAGCGGGGAGGAGTTATCAGAACTCCCCCGACTCCATCCCTGCACAACACTCACAACCCACAGCGCGGGGAGGTCACTGCTGGGTGAGTCCGAGGGAGGCAGGAGAGCAGCGCTGTGCCAACCCTGAAGCACAGGAATGGGTCCGAGTTTCAGTGCTCCCTCTTGAATTAGCACTCGCTTTCTCTGCCTGGCCTCACAGACCCCTCCACAGCAGAACACAGAGAGATGTCCTTGACAGAGCCCCAGCACCACCAGGGCGTCTCCAGTCAAGCGAGCTCCAGCCAGCAAGGGGACCTTTGTGGATGGGAAGGAGGAATTGCCCTGACTCCAGTGCTGGGCTGCATCTGTGCCCCACACGGGAGATGAGAGAGAACAGCTGGTTTGGAACCTGTTCCAGCCGGGACCAGCCGCGTCTCTGGAAGCTCCGGGCAGAGTCTGAGCTTCCCCCCCACCATGCCAGGTGCCCAAGGGCGGGCTGGCGAGAGCAGCACGGGCGAGTGCCCGACCTGACAGAAGGAATTACTGTGACAAAGGGGAGGGAAAGAAGCAACACCCTCGTGGCTTCGGCTTTACGTTGGTTGAGCTTGGCTCCGGCGGCACAGCCGGGCAAGGCGCTGGCCTGTCCCTGAAGCGACACACGGCGTTCCCTACTGCCCCACCACAGCCCCCACCAACAGGAGCACGGCACAGAGAGGTGGGGAGGGGGTCTGCAGCTTCACGGTGCTGCTGCACAGCAGGAGGGGCAGGGAGAGGAGGGGCACAGGGCTGTTTCCAGCCTTAACATAGCCCCAGTGGGTACTTACAGCCTGAGGCGTCATTACTTCCCTGGACAAAAGACGTCTAGGTGGTGGCGTCTTTCTCGGGAATCCAGAAGCCATTTTGGAGGATGTCGCGGATCAGCGACTGTTCCTCAACAAAACTGGAAGGAGCAACAATGGAACTCTGAATCCAGAACCCAGTTCATGGCAGACTCAAGGATATACTGGTGCTAAAAATTTTACATTATTTAAAAGTAGCTAAGTGCTTGTTTGGCATAAGTAGCTAGTATTGCTAGGCCTCTAGTTGGACTTTATTTGAACTATATGGCTATGTTGTGCAATTCAAAGATGGACCATACTGAAACCTGGAGGTAAAAATCTGAACATTAATAATAGTTAGAACAGACAAAGCTGTAGCTTAAATATGACGTAAAAATAGCTAGAGTGGACAGCCCATAGATTGTGGTATATGAACTGTAACAACCTCCTCTTCTTTAGGCTAAACAACCCCAGCTCCCTCAGCTGCTCCTCACAGGACTTATGAGAGACTGGAATGTTATGGCTAATGGCTTAAATATTGTTATGAAGGACTTTTTGCCCATTGTGGCAAAACTGTGTAAAGAAGCTGCGACCACCGAAGCCCCTCCCTCCCTGAAAATGCCTCCCGACTGGAACTTTGGACTGTGAGTTATGCCGCCTAAGGGAACTTAAAACAAGATAAAGGTGACACTACTGTCCTATTATTTCAGGTCTGGGGAGAAGTAACCAAGGCTGAGGGAGAAAAATGTATCCACAAGAAAGCCAAACCCAGCAGCCATCCTGAAAATCAGCTCTGTCTGGGTTCAGGGTGGGGAAGCCATAGCCACAGACTCATCTGCTGAGGCCAGGTTTGCACACAAACCTCCCATCGACAGAGGGGGAAGGAGGAAATTTCGGGTGTGTGGCCTAACCTCTGGTAAGAGGCAGTGGACACCCATCCTCCCTCACACAAACTGGCTCAGCTGTAAAACCCCCCACCCCTGCAAGGCCACATCCATGGGACATTCCCATGAGGGGCAGCTGAGGGGATGTCATAACCCACCAAAGACCTCCAAAGTGCCCCCAGACTCATTCCTGAGGCCTTGCACCAGATGACAGCATGGGATGCAAAGTAACACAACAGATCCCAGAGTGTTGCAAGAGACAGTGTCAAACTCGTCCCGCCCCAGGGAGGTACCTGGGCATTCCCACCTGGCCCAAACCTCTATTAATCCATTGGACTCTATGTTTTGCAGGGCCTCACCACAGTGAAGACCAGAAGAGGATTAATGGGACACCATTGGGATCTATGGAATGGTGATTATTTCTACTTAATCTGTCTCTGTCACAAACCACCCCCCCCCACCCCTTTTTTTTTCTATTTCTTTCTCTCTCTTCCTCACATTTACTGTTACATAAAATCCATACTATTGACTTTGGCATTTGGCCTCATTTGCACCTCAATTCGGACACGTCTCCCTAATAATTTTAATAACTAGATCATAACAGCCCACTGAAACTTGAACAGAACTCGTTCACCTTTAAGCAGTTTTACGTAATCACTGTAGGAAAAAATTGCATAGACTAGTATCTTTAGGAAATGTATTTCTTCAGTGAAAAAAAAGCACAATCAGTAGACCATAGTAGTAGCTCATCCACTCAGCCGTACATACAACTGAACTGCTGCCCCAGAACACTGACATGATCACATCCCGTATTTCTCTTCGGCATTCTCTTTCAGAGCACAGATGCGACAAAACCAGAAAGTACGTTAGTCAACCTTTACCTTGAAACGAAATTCAAGACTCGCTCTCAGAGACCAATGCTCTCACTCTCAGAGACCAATGCTCTGGCTCTCAGAGACCAATGCTCTGGCTCTCAGAGACCAATGCTCTGGTTCTCAGAGACCAATGCTCTGGTTCTCAGAGACCAATGCTCTGGCTCTCAGAGACCAATGCTCTGGCTCTCAGAGACCAATGCTCTGGTTCTCAGAGACCAATGCTCTGGCTCTCAGAGACCAATGCTCTGGTTCTCAGAGACCAATGCTCTGGCTCTCAGAGACCAATGCTCTGGTTCTCAGAGACCAATGCTCTGGCTCTCAGAGACCAATGCTCTGCGAACATTCACTAGGCAAAATCGCCCAGTGTAGCCGCCTGCCTGCGCGCGCTCGGGCTGCGAACAGCCTGTCAGGACCGCGTTCTCCAGGCGACTGATGCCACACCGCCGCGACACAATCGCCCGCGACACAATCGCCCGCGCCGCGTTCGCGGTTTCCAGGCAACGCGGGGCCGCTCCGGGGCGGGGCCGCTGCGCGGGCGTCGCTCCCGCCTCGCTCTTCCCTCGCTCCCGCCTCGCTCTTCCCTCGCTCCCGCCTCGCTCACCCCTCACTCTTCCCTCGCTCACCCCTCACTCTTCCCTCGCTCCCGCCTCGCTCACCCCTCACTCTTCCCTCGTTCCCGCCTCGCTCACCCCTCACTCTTCCCTCGCTC
>VZTA01003819.1:56102-67157 GCA_013398855.1 Mohoua ochrocephala
TCCCCCCCCCCCCCCCCCCCCCCCCCCCTCCCCCCCCCGCCTGTTCCAGCCGTGGTACACCCTCGGTCCCCGGGCGGAGCGGGAGGAATCCGCTCCGGGGCCCGGAGCGTGGCGGGCACGGCGGCAGCGCTCGGCATCGCCAGACCCCCCGCACCCGGTTTCCGTCGCAACGGGAAAAACCCAAGGTCGCAACAGTTTGTGTTCAGCGCGTAGTGCGAGTGAGAATTGGCGAGGTGCAGGTCCTGCGCAGTAACATTTAGCTTCTCGTTCTTCTTAGGGACACACAAGTGGCAGAAGTAATTTCCTGGGGTAATGGTTTATCGCCTGGTCAGCAGCCAGGAGTTCGTGCTCCCGAAGACTGACATTATCACATCCTGTATTTCTCTTTGGCATTCTCTTTCAGAATACAGATGTGCTAAAAAAAAAAAAAAAGGCACAATATATATCAACCTCTGTCTTCAAATGAAATGCAAGACTGATTTTCAGTTGTATTCCCAGCATTGCAAGAAAAAACCACTAGAACCATAATTGTTGCAAGTTCCCTACGTGCAGTAAAATGGAGACTTTAATAATTCTTTCCAAGTTTATCTATAGTATATAGATAGTTTATCTGTAGTTTATATATTCTAAAGAACTCGGGTTTGTTAAATTACCGCATATTCTTTCATGCTTCTGAGCAATAGCACAGATTGTTTGTATCTTCAACTGGTTTGTCTTAGTAAAAAGACTTTCAAGTGAAAAACTTCCTGAGTTAACAAGAATTAAGAAAGTACTTTGGAAAATGAAGGAAAAAAAGACCAATTCTATTAGTTTATGATGTTTCCAAGTCTACTACTCTGTGCTGCCTAAGGAAGCTGTAATGGAATAAGGGAAGAGAGATCTTATGGACCATGTTATCCAGTGTATGGAAAATCTTCACACAGAGTCCATGCACGGCCACTTTAAAGACCTGGTGGTGAAAGAGCAGCATAGGATTGAACTAAGACAGACAAACATCCAATTTAAGTCAAATCACAAGTTATTTTATTTTCCGATGGGGCCGCAGATTGTATGCTGCTCACCATCCTGGGGGTTCAGAATGTCCTGCAGCGTGGCTGAGCCATGAGACTTGTGGAGTAGAATTGTAAAAACGTAAGGCACAAACATTACTTATGCACCTACATTGCCTTACCAGCTTGGCACCTTAAAAATGGTTTTGTTCTTTTAATGGAAGTTTCTAGTTGGAATTGAAGGGTTTTTAATTGTTGAGAAGCTCTGAGTAGAAGCAAATGTTCTTGCTGGGTACCTGCAGTAGGCAGGTACCTGATACTTGGCAGTGGAGGGATGTGCATGTACTTACACTTAGGTCTCTGAAGTATTCATTGTAGTCAAGAGCATATCCAACCACAAATTTATCTGGAATTTCAAAGCCTGTATCTGTAAGAAAATACAGTTCTTTTTATACTTCAGTGGCGCAAGTAGCTTTTAAGCGCACGGTTTGTGTTCAACACAAGCTTGAGCTAAGAGTAAGAGGCATTGTCTCTCTTTCAGGGTGCTTCCTTAAGAATCTGAGCTGTACATTGATGACAGAGGTTAGGATCTAAACCATTCCCATCAGTCAATAATACAATTAAAGGTGTTAAGAAAATGATTTTTATGAACAAAATAATTGTTTGAAACCTAGTTATGAGGTAGTCCTGGGAGAGGAGACAAGGAGTGAGATTTACTTGAGTAAAAGTAGATCTAGTGTGACTCAGTAGGACTTTTCAGTTTGGAAACAAGGCAACTTTAATAATGCAGAGTCAAAACAAATGTCCTCTAGGGTCAAAGCAAAATAATACACAGTTAAGGTTTGATTCTGTTTCTGCTATCTAAATAGTTAAATGTGTATATCAGGTAGCTAAACCTGCACTCAGGCCAACCAGGGGAAAAAAAGAAGGTGGTCATGAGGTCTCAGGATGGCATAGCTGGTCATTAGTTCACAAGTTTTTATGTATTTTCTCCCCATTTCCCTTGGCCTTCATGAAACTTGTGTGCCAGTTGTCAGATGTGCTGCACGAAGTGAAATTATAAGACTGTATTTTGGAAAATACAGGAAAAAACAATACTAGAAAAACACAATACTTACAGTCTGGTCTGTAACCTGGACTCTGACATGTCCTTTTAACGAGCAGGCTGTAAGGCAGAGCAGAGAAGGTTGGTTTTTAAAACATATCTTGCTCTAAGCTGTAGACTTCCCTTCTGCCATGCCTTCCCATAAGCTTCTAAAATCATGCACTTAAATTAAAACAGTGAGATTATTGCACAGAAGGAAGTAGTGTTCAGCCTTGTAAGGGAGGGAGAAGCAAAGGCTCTGATCTAGGTTAATTTTGAATGTCCAGGTGGCTCTGTTTTGTTTTCAGTTCCCTTCAATCCTGTGTCTCAGATCATTGCCCTTCCATGTAGCAGTGCCTCAGGACACTGGAATAGCCCAGAGGGGGAAGCACGTTCAAGGGCCAGTAATGATTTTAGTGGGGAGAGATGGAGGAAAGGACAATTTCTTCTACAAAATCATACATCTTCTTGGTTTTCCTGTGCATTTGAGAAGAATCTGAGAACCTCCTGGACAGTCACTGGAAGGACTGTCTGCATAACTGGTGCATAAAGCAACTGTTTTTATAAAGCCTTGTGATTACTTGAGAGACACAGGGATATGCCACAAAATTTCCTTTTAGAGATCTGCTGAAAGCAGATCTAGAATGCTGCTTGAAGTCATCTTCCAAGTCTACTGACAGACTTTTGGATTCTGGAAACTTCTGTGGTTGAGGATATTAAGAAATGTTCTGAGTGTTGTCATTCTAGTATTGAGGCAACTGAGGTGGTGTTAGAAAACCTATGGCAAGAGATGAATTTCCTTCAGACATAAGAAGTAAGAAACAGAGAATCCGTCAGACTTTATGGACAATGCAGAAAGAGCCATGAAACCTTTTTTTATTAATTTGAACAGTGAAGGTGGTAGTGCCTGGGTAAATCTCCCAGCTTAATCAACACTTACTTTTTCAGCAGCTGGATAAGGATTGCTTCCTGCATTTGCCTCCTCCCTCCCGAACTTCAGGCCAAACAAGCACCCATCAGCATACACTGACTATTCACCCAAATTATTTTAATACATTAATTAGTGGCTGTATGCTTGTACCTTACAACTTTTACCATCCTTGGTTTCTTGTCTTTTATTTTTGAAAGCAGTGCTTTCATGGTTCTACCAGTCTCAATAATGTCCTGAAAGAGAGAAAAAAATAAATTATCCTTCACGTCTGAAAGGAAAACCAGACTGTCACTGGATTAAATTAGAGCATACAAACATGGCAGCCCAGTAACATAATTAATTATTGCTTTATATGTAACATGTATTAACTTGAAAAGCAGGGAGAAAAAAGTCCATGTCATTCCCCCCCTCCTTCAGTCGTTACTTACCTCTACTACTAGCACATTCTGGAAGAGATTACATAGGGAAAGAAAGGAAAGAAAAGAAAATAAAATATTTACATGGCAATATTCAGCAAATTATACCGCCAGGAAAAGCACTGAAACCTTGAGTTACGAGGAAGTTGCGCTGATATTGAAAGGAGCTGTCACTTGAACTACTGACTTTACTTTGGTGCTTTCTGAAGAATTTTTCTCTAAGTATTTACGAAAGCTTAAAGTATGGTGATAAAGGCACCTATGCCAGGTCTGTATATTACTCTCTGTATAGCATGGGTGTTCTAGAGCCCTACTCAATGAGTCAGTTTAGTAGGGTTCATTTCTGGGGGTTCTGGGATAAAATGGGGAACAGGATCTTTAGAAGCACTCATTACTGATCGCTTTAAGTTTCCACTGACATCAGTGGGAATTACTCACTGTTTCAAAGCCCAGTATTTTAAATCAGTGTTAAGTGGCTGTAAGTATGCAGTATTGAGATCTTAATAAAGATGGATTTCCTGCAAGATACACAAGAACAGTTGCTTCCCTTTAACAGCTGAAGATGCTAATTCATACCTTCCCGTTTAGTGTAGACAGTTCCTCTCCAACAAAACTAATTTTTTCTGTAGGTGACTCATTCTAGAAGGAGAAAGAAGAGATGGAAGTCACATAAAACATGCCCAAAAGTGTTATCCTGTATGTGTATGAAAGGTGTGCTGCTCTTGCTTTTTGCCAGAGGAAGGCGTTTGAGACCTGCCCCTGGCTTTGTCACGTTGAGTGTTCTGCTATGTGTTTATTCCAGTGAATGTATAATATCCACCCTTTGTGGCAGATCAGTAAATCAGTTCCTTTTCAATATGTAATTTGATCAGGATGTATGCATAAACTCAATTTTTGTGGAGTTTTCATGCAAACCACCAGCATTTAGAATGCCAGTCTATGGAGCGAGTCAATTTTCCAAAGAAAAGAAAGTTGCTTACACAGTAGCTTTTTATTCTGACAAAATCCACGGTAACAGGCACAGATTTATCACCGTTTTGGTTTAGTGCTTTTATGTGGTCCAGCAAATCAGCAAAGAATTTGTAGCCTCCTTTAAGGACACAGAGTGCAACAATGTGATGACTTCCCATGTCTTGCATGATATCTCTAGCCAAACGTTCTGTCCTGGGAGGGGGAAAAGAAAAAGGAAATTCTGGAAAGTGTTTTGTATATCACAGTTGTTTGTCCAAATATTAAGCCGTGTTCAAGTAAAAATTCTGATCTTGCTGTTAGATTTTTAGAAGTAGCAAATTGTGACCACAGCGAGTCATAGAAAAGTTAGTTACGTATTTGCAGGGCACAAGATGATTTAATCCATAAATATTGCAGGATCGATGGGCTTAAAGATATTTGAGGGAACATGGAAGCTTAACTGGGCTTGTAGAGGAATCCTCTCCATGAACCCCCTCCTGCATTAGACTTTAGGGCAGAAGTGTTAGGGCTGCAGGGTTTCCATGTTTCTCATGGGCTGTGCAGGCAGGACCTCAGTCTTTTCATTTGGAGGGACAATTGGCATCACTGTTGCTATTCTTTGCTGTTTACCCTCATACCTGTCCAGGATGAGTCCATGAGGAATGAAGACTCTTTCTAAATCTTCTTCATAATGCTTAGGAATGCAAAAGAGATTTTTGTTGTAGCCGCTTTCCTCATCTCTTATCTGCAAGGGAAAGGGAAGTAGCTCTAAGAGTAGCCACAGAGCCATACAGGAAAAAGCTTTCCAGTCTCTGATAGTGTGAAGAAAAAATTCCTTCCCCCCCCAATAATGTGTCAAAATAAAAATATTTCTGAGAGTTTTTGATCTTTCTACTAGAACAACTCACAGTCTGATAACTCAGGAGCTAGTGGCTGAGTTGTGAATGGATAACAACTACTTTGCCCCAGTTGTTATGAGATAAGTTCTTGGCCGTCATTGACTCATTAAAAAAGCCACCCAAAGCCATAACAACCTCCCCTCTTGTTCCATTTCCCCTTCTGCAGAGCTCAGTAGCTCGCTTGTGCGGTAGACAAGCGAAAATTAAAATGTAAGGCAGGTAGATTGGGATTACAGGTCAGCATGTGATTTTGGGGTGCTGCTCTACCTTGACCATCGTTTTTCACTGTGTAACAGAAAAAACTCTGCCTCCTAAGCATGAATTCACAGCTGAACTTTTGACATTCCAGCCATTAGCTGTCTCAGAGGACAGGGGAGATGGCTCACTCCAAAGGAGAAGCTTTGGGATGGCAGTGGGAAGAGGGGAAGCTGCAGAGGGTGCCCGTAGGTGGGAGGCAGTTCTGCTGTTTGCCCTTGGAGCAGAGTGCTCCTCATCGTGGCTACATCCTACAGATCCAGGCCTTAACCCTTTTGCCTCCAGGATTTAGGATTACAGTTCTTTATTCAATGTGCTGGTTTCAGGCTGTTGCACCCAGAGGTGTCTGCATGTCTAAAGCTCCCTAATCTCCATTTGGGTTTCTCTTCTGGCCCCAAACAGAGGTGTGTCTTTGCATTCTACCTCCCTTCAAGACCTTAATGGATGCTTTGTTCATTTATAAAGGGGTGGTACAAAACCAGGCAAGGAAAAATATAAGGAAGTAGAAAGAATTGTGAATAAGATTAATGTGTAAGTTTTAGAAATAAGTTAAGAAAACCCCCTCAAATTCACGAGATTTTGTCACACCTGATACTGCCCTGCTGTTGTTAAAAATACAGAACTAACTGAAAGAAAAATTCAGAGCTGGCTCAAAGCTTCACTAGTGCAAAATAGGTTATCTACACACCAGTTACATTCCACAGAACTCAGTAAAGCGTCTTATTAAAAGCACAGAGCTGTGGTCTCGGCAGTAATAGCATAAAGTATTGCTAACAACAAGTTAACACCTGCAAACTCTTTAGAGAGATGAATTGTTTTTAATTCTCCTTTTCTTTGGCGTAGGAGAGATGAGTGCTTAGGAAGAAAAGAAAAATGGACTGCAGGGAACAGTAGTAGGTTATTACTTGCAAAACTCACAGCAGCCAAAAATGAAATAACCAATTACTGCCATTTATTTTAAATTGGCCATGAATAGCTTCCTGCATTTAAAGATAAAACTAGAGACAGGTGTTAAAGGAAATTTCAGAGAACAGATTACAGCAGCACAAGGCAACGGATATAGAATCTCATCCTGGCAGGCCTAACCATATTCTGCAAGGACTCAAAATTGATCGGCCCTAATGGTCCAAGGTACCTGTGCAGAATGACCTCGCAGCTGAGCCCTGGGTGGGTGGCAGCAGTGCTGTTCTGCCTGGTTTAGTTACTATTTTCTTCGTGGCTGAAGTCAGTGGAGTGAAAGCTTAGGTACAGGATTGGTTTTAGATTAAGTTTGTTCGTGCCTGGTTGATTGTGGAGAGATGCTGGCAGTGACACTGGGATCAGCTATGGGTCAGGCTATCCCACAGCCCCTAGAGCAGCTTTAGTGAGTGCAGAGCTGCTCATGGTTTGATGTTCTATTGACCCAGCTGGACAGCTCCAAACTGGCCCATTTCTGCCTCTGGGAGGTTGCTAGTGGTGAATACACAGGCAGGGTATGGGATTCTGACTTAATTAGAAGCCTTGGTCAAAGACAATGATTATTTGAGACTCCTAAAACACATAAATGCCATTATCAATTGAAGTATCAAAAAAAAAGCCCCTTTAAGGGTATTCACTGACACCAATATAAAAAGTGCTGTTTGTTTTGTTGTTGGGTTTTGGTTTGTTTTTTGATCCCCATGTCTATTGCATTCTACTTAACTGCAGCTTAAATGCAGTGATAATGCTCCCTGCAATTTGAGCAGCTTCTTTTTCCTAATCATGATACCGACTGCAGTATTTAATGGACTTCAGCTTTACAATCTGCTTTTGCATTTATAAATGCACAGCATTTCATCTGCACAGCAAGTTAAAGGTCAGCCTTCTTGCCAGTAAGCTGAGCTTCCTGCTGCACTTGATGGGTGACACCACAACTGCTTCAGCTCAAGTGAGGGATGAGCTTTGTCGGCGTCGATGTAACTGGAACAGAGGTAATCTCGAGGCACACAGGTGTGAGCAGGCATTACTGCTTAGAGCTGCTCCAGCAGTGCAGCTTTGTGGCTGTTCCTTGGCTTAGCAGCTGTGCTCATTGAGAGTCTCGTGTACAAACAATATCTGCCACAACAATATCCTCTGTGTGATATCCTCATTTTTTAAGGCCTAATGAAAGGTTCAAAACCAGAACTGTAAGGATTGCTTCAGTTGGAGCACCACATCACCACAGCAACCTGCTGCGTGCACCTTACAGGCTCATTAAAGCGTTTGCATTGGGGGCACATGCTGAGTGATGGTGACAGCCCATAATAACAAAGCAACCTACTAAACTATCATACAAAATCATTACATTTTTAAATCATGAGTTTATAACTTGAGGAATTCGTTGTTTAATTTAGTTTCAGTCTCATCTGTTGTTCAATTACTGATGTAGATTTCTGAGTTTCAGGGGAAGAAACAACAAAATGAACTACAGCAATTTTGTACAGTAGAGACATCCATAAATATTGTTTCATGAGCACAGAATGAGGGAATATAAATACAGGTATGTTAAAGTCAAATAATGTCATACATTTGTAGAAAAGTGAGTCTAGGTGCCTCTGCTCTGAAAGCCATCCTTTCTGCCGAGTAAATATAAGAACCAAGGCCTTTCATTAGTCAGTATTTCTAATGTTCTGCTATTTTTGCTGAAGCTGATCTTTTCCCCCCCAACCAAAGCTCCCTTCAGGCAGATAACCAAACAAGGACATTGTGCTTTCTTACCTGCAGTCCATGAGCCATAATCCCTCTTTGAACGATGCTCTTTCAGAATGATTTGGTGTTACTGCTGCAGTTTGGCTTGCTCTGTTTTCATCTTCCAGTCAGATCATGACTTACTTCTAAAAGGTCAAAATTGCCATCTTTCCTGCAGGAAGCATTTCTTCCTTCTACTAATACACTGACATCACAATCCCAGGTTCTTACCTAATCAGATTAACCAGAAATAAAATAGGCTTGAGCCCTGCTGTAACCAATGAGAGTAAAGATGTGGGCAACGAGGGAGATGCAAAAAGGAAGCTCATGAAGCAAATTAGTGGGAAGGAATAGGTAGAATAGTGGGGTTTTTAACTGAAAACACACATCAGATATTTGGTTGTAGCAGGTGGTAAATCAGTGGTGAATGTTTAAAAGGTAAGTTTGTATACCTTTTCCTTACACAGTGTTTGTTTGCACAATCCATTGTTGTGACAAAGTCTACATCTTTTTAAAATTCATGTCATAACTTGCTGTCAGAAAATGTCAGTCAGAGAGAAAGCAGAATAAACAAAGCCATATTTCTAAAAGGGACTTGAAGGAGAGGTCTGCAGCTGTTGAGATGTGGTGAACCCTGTCTGCCATTCTTCCAGGTCACCTTTTCATAAAATGAGAGGGCGATAGTTCCAGTAACATGCTTCACATCATTTAAAATCAAATCATGCTGACGTTCCCTGTAATCTGATTAGTCTACCAAACTGCACTATTATCTGGGATTAGCATGAAAGTCTGAAATTTCTAAAAATTAATCCTACTTGCAAAATGAGCTAAAACCAGCTTGCATGCAACATATTACAGGATGTTCCTACTAGATGGGTACATTTTATTAATTCAGCTAGTTTAGTGTTCTCTTGGTGAGGGAGCACAGTAGCTAATGAAAGGAGATTTTTCTTGTTTCTTTGTAGTCTCACAGTTGCCCTTCAGATTGTGGCTGGTAACACTTGGGATAATGTAGAAAATCTGTTCCAATGGATTAATGGGCATATCCACAGCTTTCAGTGATACATTAAATAGTAGTTCTGTTTGGGAACTATAAATGCCTTGAGGCTACCTGACCCCTATCTGATGTAGTTAGCAGGACCTTCCTGCTATGAATCCCTACTGTGTTTCCTATACACCCGTGAGCTCCATATCCTGAGAAGAGCCTTGCTTTTCCAATTCTTAGCATAAGGTGGCCCTTTCTAGCTGACACATTTGTTGGTTGATTCTCATGTAGTTTTCCACATTTAAACAGAATTTAGCCTAGTTTTGCTAAAATCAGCAGCATGAATGCAACTACTTGTTTGCAGCCTCTTTCTAATCAGGGCACTAATTATTCGGACTACTCGGAGTTTACCATTTCCAGCAGTCGAACTGAGCACAGTCTCTGAAATTATAGTGAAGAAATAAATATTGTATGCATATCTGATATGATCTGTAGCTCCCGGCTTAGCTGTGCCCTGTTTTAAAATGCCCTGTTCTTCTCTGTATTATGGAATGTTGTGTGTGTGTAATCTCTGTGTATGGAAACCTTGACTACAGATCACTCCTCCTTGGCAGCCTGCTCTCTGAACAGGCCACTTGAAAATATTCTCACATGTGACATATTTGCTTTGGTTCTGGGTATGAGAAGGCCACCTTTGCTATGTAAATTTTGTAACCCCCTGAAGTCTTTACTTGAGGCAAGTTTGATTCCACATTACTCACATTTCTGGAAATTGTACATTGGAGCTTGCAAATTTTTGTGTCTCCTTTAGGCACTGTACTGTTAGATCTGACCTGGAGTGGGCCCACTTCTAAAGTCTGTTTAATTCTGTTTCAGAAGAGGGTTGTAGAAGATCCCTCTCACTGACTTGCTTTTGTGGTTTGGCTGCATGGGGAATATTAGCTGAGAGACAAATGAGCAGTGATTTTATTGATTAGAGCCCATGTTTACTCTTTCATTAAACTTTAAGCTGGTTCAAGAAATCTCTGCCCACTCTATTTGACCACTACTTCCCAGGTCATATTTGGTCAAGTGAATTTAGGCTTCTCAGTAAATTCCACAGAACCATGATAGTCACCACATAGCACGATCACCTGGCAAGTACTTGAAACGCCAATAAATGTGTAAGTGGTATCACTTAGTACTTTGCATTATGGAAGTTACTGCTACAGTGAATGTTTTCATCGTCACATTCTGAAGAAAAAAGTATTCACAGGTAAAATGTTCGTGCTAAGACAGCCCTTTGTCATTGCTGAATGATGAAAATAGAATGTAGCCAGCTGGCATCCTTGGATGTCTTCTCTGTTGTAAATTGTGTGATCGTACTCCCGTAGGAAAGAACAAAAAAGTTTAGGTGTGTATGTATTTGTTCCATATCGGAACCTCAAGTGCATCTTTTTAAAATTAACTGTTCCATGGAAACCAAATCGGGTTTCAATCTCTTGCCCTTCTCTAGATAACAGGATGCTGAAAGAGCCAGTGAGTGTAGCCCACACAAACAGACTGGAAATTAATTAGATCAGCACTGATAGCTCGGTAAGCAGCAGCCAGTCAATACAGAACAGCACTGCTCTTGTCCTTGCATCTATTCCCAGAACTATCGAATCAGTAACTACTTTTCTCAGGACACGATTTTGCTGTTTCCACACCTGAGTTTGTTAAATGGTTTTACATTCTATTACAGTTTGGAGTGACCGGCCTCGAGACTGCTGCAGTTATTTTACAGGTCCTCCAGGAACATCGCATAGACACTGATAAAGTCCCGAGGGGCATTTCCTGTTAGTTGTTTTCATTCGGGAAGCGAACATGTGCGGTGGGATG
>VZTA01003820.1:0-20311 GCA_013398855.1 Mohoua ochrocephala
AGTATTGCCTTAGTCACCAATTATAATTAACACCCAGTCTCCGGCTCTGAGGCCATTCAGAATGCTGGAGATTCTTTGGAGTGACTCTCACATTCACACCTCTGCCAACTGATTCAGTTGATTACATGAGTTTTCTATAAACTGTGACGGGATTAAACAAATGAACACATCCTCCCAAACTCTTGCTTATTTCTCCAGATAAAAGTAGGAAAAAATAAAATTACAATAAGCTGATTTTCATGGAGTACGAATTTGAAATAGCAAACCATAACATCCTAATGTACTGCTGATAACTTTGACTACTTTGATACATTCCCTTTTGTCCTCTGCTCAAGCTGTTAGTTACTATGCTGGGGGTTTCATTGCTTTGTTCATTTGTTTAACTTGACAGGTTTGTGTGCTCAGCATAGGTTTAAATTTGAACAAACCAACTAAAGAAAAGTAAACTTAAGTAAAATTTCTACCATCAGGTATGCAAGAAGTATCTATCCAATGCTTGACTGTGAAGCTGGAGAAGGCAGTGCTTTAAAAGATGTAGGTAAAGAACGTTATCATAAAGCATGTCTAGTGATTGAAATTTCCCTTTGAAGATACACAGTGAGCTGAAAGACATTCTCACAAACTACAAGGAACAGAAGCCTAAACCCAATGTTTCAATGTCAGAGAAGAAAAATTCATGTCATGTACTATTTCTGAAGGGCAAAGAAAATGAACAGACTTGTGGAGAATTCAGAATAGAGGAAAGACAGTACAAAAATACACTACACAAATACTCATCTAAGAAGTACAAAGGCACGCTTAAAGTCGTTTTAAAGTGGGCCTGGCTTAGCATGCTAACATAAACAATGTTTTCACTCTCGAAGCATCCTAGGTCCTGCATCTGATAAATTTACTGATAATCACAACCATCTTTCAACATTCAATACAGCAGCATCAACCACCTAATTTCAAAATCATCCTGTAACTAATTAAATGCTTTCCACTACCACTGCTATATTAGAAGAAAAAGAACAAAAATTGCTATGAGGCAGACACTCAATCCTACAACTTGCATTAAGAAAAAAACTCATCACAATGAAATCAATTTAAGTTTTCAAACTAGGAAAAAAATAAACAAACGAGAAATATTGTTTTGACTTAAAAAAAAAAGCGCCAAACATGAACATGCCAACTGAATTATATAGATGTTCCATCTGTATTTGTACTTGCCTAGCAATACTTTAGCATCTTCCACATCAAAATCTCCATCTCCATCAGCATCATATATCCCAAGCTTGCCTAGAAGTGCAAAGAGAGGAAGAAAAGACGATTAGGGATTCGGCCATTGGTTGCCAGCACAGTTTCAACGTGCAATGGTTGACTGTCAATGCTAGGTTGTTACCATATGTTTTTTAACAATTTAGCTGTAATCTTCTTAACCACATTTTAAACTTCCTGGGAAATACTACAAATATTTCAAGTTTCTTTCTGTTTTTCCTGGACTTGAGACCAAACACAGGTTTGTCTTTTTCCTGCACATTTATTTTGCAGCCTGCAGATTTAAAGCGAGTCTGTAATTATGTACTTGACACGGACATGCTTTGCTCAGAATAAAATTTAAGTTCACAAGAAACATTCAGCATGTTTGAGGAAAAATAATAAAACAAAAATTCATAAAATAATCGCCATTTGTTTTCTGATTACATGCTTCCTGCAATTCTAAATTCTCGGAGAAGAGATAGGTATATAGGTATATAATGTTTAGTGCCAAGTTAATAGAAAGCAAACAGCCTACTTCCCAGACAAAGGAAAACCATTCATAAATTTTACCAACAATTGTATAACTTTCACATATTATATTCATATTATACATATAATTGTATGCAGACAAAAAAAAGTTGTCCATGCTTTCATATATGACTAATAAATCAGTTTTCTCAGTTTTTATTCTTGAAACTGCAGCTCTACCAGCCCCATGTATATGCAAAAGGAGAACTCAGTTTATATTAAAGGAGAATTTTCAGCATAGAATTGTGGTATCCAGGATTTGAAGTGTCCTGGGACCACCAAACAAGTAGAGAGTTATCTAATTATAGGCTTGATAAAATTCAGACACAACTTGCAACAGGATCAAACTCTGCAGAGCTTGCAGAACTCTGCGTCCTTGTAGTCGGACAGTTTACTACACTCATCATTCTCTAAAAGGAGGTAGAACTTTCTTGCTATCAAAGTAAATGAAATATACTTCTTAATATGGTACTTGGAAAATTAGAAAACAGTTTTGTGGAAGAAAAAATTCAGACTTGGGTCTAGAAAAGACAAAAATATGTACATCACCATTGTATGGAAGCAACCGATTAGAAAGGAGCCGTATCTGTTTATGGATAAACACAGCAAACTGGTGCAAAAATGTAACTCTCTAGAAATAAGAATTATATTATCTTCAAAACCATGAAGAATGAGACAGATGAGAAACGATTGAGCTTCATGTCATTGCAGAAGAAGAGTAATTCTTAAAAAAAAAAATTAAGAACATAATAAAGTTAACCAAAACTTTCAGCCAAGGGACTGTAAAGCAAGTGTATTTCTCTAATATCCTACCTTGTAGGACCTCTGACAAGTTATAACGGAAATCCTTTGCTTTGGCTGCATGCATGGTAAAAATACAAAAAACATTATTTGCATCACTAGACCCAATTAAGTTTCAAATCAGATTTTTTTCTCTTAAAAAAATCAGTCCAGATCAAAAAAAGCATGTACCAACAGATTTGTAAATTTTGTAAAGCCACCAGGTGCAAAAGCGCACGTTGAATCCTACAAATTCAGGGACAACAGCTGTACCTAAGGACATACCTCTTGAAATTTGAGACATTAATTTGTTAAACCTTAAATATTACATTAACAGTACTGTCTTAAAATTGTCATATTGAGATACAATTATCACCGCCGTAAGGTTAAAACTGAGGTCATTCAGCATCTCACTCGTGAGAGGATGACTGATCAGCTGTCCTGACCCTACACGCATCACAGCCCATCAGAGGAGAGCTAACATTAGCTGTCCACTTCCAACCACTGCTGCGAGTTTCTGAGAGCTTAAATTCAAACTGCATATTTATCTGACCTCTCCAATGAACTACAGTGTACCCCAGCCAGGGTCGACCCGCTAAAACCTGCTACAAAGACATCCCACAGGATGTTAATACCCTTTTATGAGAACCCCATTTTAACGTCATAATAGTGTTCAGCATTAAAACACACATTTTGAACTACACTGCCTATTCTTATCATGTAGGTCATTTGCTAACGCTGCAGTAGACAAATCATCTATCTAAAAATATAAAATGGCGCTCATTTAATGCATATCATAATATTAGTAGAAAAATCTTACAATTTAAAATTCTTACCTAGAACTTCTTCATAATCTACAAGTTCAAACCAGACAACTGCTACTGATGTCCAAACTCCCAGCAAAGCAATTACCATAAACCAGGTGAAAAATGAGCTTCCAGAGAGGCCTTCTTTCTTCCCATTCTTGCTTCCTCCATGCTTAGTCTCTGTTAAAATAAGACAAGAAGAAAAAATGGATGTAGGAGTTAGAAAATTATTATTGAGGATACAATTATATTGTTGCTTGCGACTACACAGAACACAAGACATTTGAGCAACAATTTTTTGGTGGGTTTTGTTGTTGTTGTGGCATTTTTTAGTTGGTTGGGTTTTTTTAAAACTTCACTACTTTCACTTGCTTTCCATTTCACTGTGAATTACTGTGAGAAGCTTGATGATTATTTAAGCAAAAGCCTCATAACCAACCAAACACCAAAAGCCCCCATCTAATTTGTCTTACAACTCAGCAGGAAATTCTGCCTTGCTCCCCTTTGATATGTATTTACACAGAGCTTCACATTTTTGAGATGCTTTGCATTTGTTCCCTGCGGTTCCCAGACTGCCACCAGAGGACACTATGGCCAGCAGAAAAGCTTTGCAAAAGAAGCATTTTTCCTAAATCGAGTTTCAAAACTAGTCAAAATAGCTCACAGAACCAACGTGACAATTCAAATAGCCTAAGAAAACTCTAAAACCTGAACTATGTTAAGAGTAAGACTTCAAATTCAGATACTTTACCAACTAAAACCATCTTCCCTGATGCTTAGAATTAAGCAGAGATTCACTCCATGCTAAATAACTCTAGAATTTCAATCCTACAGAACATACAAGTAAAAGGATGACACAGAGACATGACACAAATCACAGTTTCACTTACAACTGTGCAAATGGAAAGTAAATATATATAAAAAATTACACGAAGTTGTAAACAAACAACTGCAAAAGACAGACCCTGACCTAGCATACGTGTGGCAAGTTTCAAATGGGCATCCTCACTAGAGAAGACATAAATTGTTTGGTCTGTTGTTTTAGGACTGTTTTAGTGAAAGAGGGAGATATATATACATATATACATATATAAGTAAATAAATATGTGCTGAAAAAAATGCCTGCCTGTGGCCTTCCTCCAAAGCTCAAGGTCTGCTCTTCTGCCCCCTGACATTACTGCTGCAAGGGTGGCACTTGGCTGCAGTTTCATTAGTCTATTCCACTTCATTCCACTGTGAGAAGCAACTTTTGCCTGTTCAGCCACATGCAGGCCCAGTTATTCAAGCAAAACTATTTCTTACATGATTTAAAGACTGTTTCAAGAAACTTAGTCATGAATACTGTGATAATATAAGGTAAGGAGTTGTCTTTATCATACTAATTGCAAGTAATGTTTGATGTATTTATCAACACTGATCATAGAAAAAGACAAAAATACTCTCAAGCTAAATATAAACACAATTGTTTTTTAGAATAAAATGAGGTAGCTCTGAACAATAAGTAATGAGAGATGGGCAACTGACTTATTTTTGTAACAGGAGCTATATAGAAGTACTTTCTTACCCTGCTTGCCATCAGGTTTACAGCCATAATAAAATACTCTTTTATTACATTAATTGTGCTATATACTGAGTTCAGACCCATCTTATGATTGGTCTGAACCACTGACCCACCTCAATTCTTACTCAGCTCAGCATTTTATTGAAGAAAAGAATTATTTTATTAAGACTACTCCCTTCGAAGATCAAACAGCAACTATTTAGTTTCTCTTCTACATGAAAAACAAATGCCCAATAATATTCAGAGAGAAACTGAGGCAACTTAGCCTCACATCAGGCATCTATCGTTTGCTAATGCACAGTTCTCTAACTACATATGTGCAGGGTCCATACACACAGCTCATTGTAATCTCTCTCTTGTGGGAAATGTAATGGGTAGCCTGAGAATTGAGGGACAGACAAGCAGCATCAGCATCCAGACATATGCTCAACTGCAAATTACTTACAGTACTCTTGAGCTGGTAATGTTAATATTGAGAAATAAACAATTTCAGTATGTAACAACAGGGCTTCACTACACCTGTGTACCAAGGCAGTCAATGAAAGCTTTGTTTGTATTTAAATGAAACCGTTAGGTTAAAAACAGTTTAAATGATTCCAGATTGCAACTTGGTTCTAGAGCAAACAGGAAAGAGGATCTTACTGCATTTCACACTCATTTGCCTTACTGTTTTCTACCATTTACTGCTAGTTGCCTCTAAAGAAAGAAGCTTTACTTATCAGAAGAACAGGAAAATGAAGGAAAAGACGACTTATTTAAGTAATCAAGCAGCACTATTCGTCTTTTTTTCCAGTATAAAAGACTGTTTCATGTAAATTCCTCAAAAATAGATTCTGCTTTAAGAATGTAGTTGACAAAAATATATTTTTATGCTGTGGTTTTCTACCTTACAGCAAAATTATTTTCAAAACTCTTGAATAACAACTCAACCATGGCACAGTTGATAGCTTGATCACGCAACACTTTTATATAAATGGAGGTTATGTAACAATAAATTTACCTATGATCTGCACAAATAACGTTACGTGCAGGGTCAGAACAAAACACTGCAAGGACTGAAGCTGGCTCAGAGCTCATTCCAAACAGCTAATTCTCAGCTCAAGCCCTTTCCCTGCACATGCTGCCAGCCATGTTAGAAGTAGGTCACTTGCCATATCTGGTAAGCCTGTGCTTACACCACCAGATGTCTTTATGCAGACATCAGAAAGTCTTAAAGCACGGTCTATTGCTCAACAGCAAATCTATAAAATCCTATACCTCAACCACCCCCCGTTAAGTCACATCTAGCTAAAAATGTATGAAAATCTTTTTACTTTAGCTTACCTTCAAGACACCTAGCAATTTTACATACTCTAAAAATAATTCTGAAGTCAGACATTTGAAGACAAAACAACGTCTCTTACGTTAACGTATACTCTATTAGGCAAAAAATGATTTACAATCAACCACCTGCCATAAACTCATAGAATACCTCGAGTCCAGAGAACACGCAATCAAAGAGAACAGAGGCAGCCTGTAACACAGACTAGAACAGCAAACTGGCAAGAAAACATACGACAGCAAGCCAGTTATTTTGCCGATTATCAAATCAGACATAACTGGCATCTGCGAGTACACATTTTCCATTTGCTCACAAAAAAAAGGTTAGGATTATACCTGTGTCGTCAGCCATAACATTAGTGCTCGATTTCCACCAACAGAGCGAGTGTGTCAGTATTTCCAAAAATTAATGCTGAAGGCAGAATTAGAAATATCCTCACTGTAGTCGTGCAACAGGAGCAAACAAGTTTCCTAAAGCCAGCTCAGCTGGAACCCGAAACTGGACCCAAGAGAAACCTCTCCTCCAAATCTATTTTTAGAGCAGTTATCCTCAGGAGCCAAACGCTTTTCAGAACTCATATGGCAATCTAGTTCTGACGACAATGAAATTCACTTACTCCTCCAAACAGAGCATCCTGGGTAGTTGATCCTTTCCCCTCCCCTTAATCCTCCAACATCAAAAACAACAGCGAATGAAACCAAGCACACTGTACTGTAGTACTTTTGCTGCAATTTATGCCACAGTGCCTGATCTCTAAGGACATTAAATCCATGCGCATAAGCTGAAACACAAGTCTGGACACAAAGCTTTGCCTGCTTGCATTTGTTAAGTTGGCCCTCATCCAAGAAACTTTCTCCATGTTGGCACTCCCCTACCAGGCTCCCTGAATATCCTGCAGAGACTGCTCATTTGAAACTTGCTAACTGCTTTCAGAAAAAAAGAGACAACTAATTTCTATAATGTAGTTTTGAGTCTTCTAAAAGAACTACTTGAAACCAACCTCACGTATTCTTGCCAAAGAATTTTCATATCAGAACTGTACACATTGTATTTGCTTCTGGCAGACCCATTCCAGAAAGGGCTAACACTAACCCATCTCACTCACCCCCCACTTAAATTCTGACAACATGCATACCGCCTGTACAATTTAAAGCTAATATAAATGATTAATCACCAGTACACCCTCTTCTTAAGGACCAGAAAAAGAGGAAAAACCCACTAATACACTTTTCAACTTCTTTTACATCTTCTATTTTAGCAAACTATTATTTTCCTGTTCCTTATCAAACAAAAGCCAGCTCCTCTTAAGTGGAAGTCAGAAACAAACTAATTTCTCAATCACTACAACCCTAATAAAAGCTTTAGGATCTAGCACTCTGCCCTTCTATCCCCATGCTTCTTTAAATAACACAGCTATCAGGTAGACAGAGTGAACAGAAGGATGTTTCAGCTACTTTGAAAAACAACACATACCTCCTGTGGTTTTAACATCTAGCATCTAATTACCAAATGCAATTCCCAACAGTTCAAGGGAGAAAAATTGAGAAACAGCACTAGGGCTTAAGACTTTTCAAATAGATGAAAAGGAACTACAGGCAGTTGATTCTGTAACTAGTGTATCTTTTAACTATCTTCAAAGCCACTTGAATACATTAAATGGATCAGATGCTTCAAGAAAGACCTCCTGACTAGTACATTTCAGTAACATAACTGATGCACACAGGGGAAAATTTACACAGAGTGAAAGTAACCAAATATGGGGAAATCAAAATTATGAAGAAAAATAATGTTACATGCAATGATATGTACTCTATTGTATATAAACCATACAGTGTTTTGACAGGCATCAGATTAGGCAATTCATTGCACCCTCACTTCAGCTGCACCTGCATTTGCAGATACCAGATCTCACGACAAGTGCATTCATAAAGCATTTAACTGATGCTGAGAAGATCCCAGTCCACTAATATATATTTTGGTGGGATTGGTCTGCATTAGAACTTACCTGGCTGAATGCCCATAATAATTTCAGCACACCTTTTTGCATCTTCCACTCAGACCTAAGTAAGCATATTCCATTCAGGGACAAGCACAAGGCTTATAAGCAAAGTGAGCTGAGAGAATCAAGAAATTAATTTCAAATGTACACTCCAAATCTGAACTAACACATATATGTCGACCTCTAGCCAAGAACCCACAGCTTTAATCTTGTACCATTTAAAAATCAATTGAGACTGCAAGAATGACAAACACCTTCCTTCCTGAAAGGGGAGGCTACAGCTAAAATGGGGAAACTCTTCAAACTCATCAAAAGGAAAAAGGACCAAGAGAAACACGGACCAAGGTTAGCTCAAAATACCCAATGATACGATTTTGGTCAGTTTTATGAAAGACAAAGGTTAAGTTGAATACTTATCTACTTATAATACAATCTGAGATTGGGATATCTAAGTCAACAGTGTAGACTTCTTACAATGTCTCATTTCTACTGTGTTCAAATGCTGTGACTGCTGGTTCTTTTTGAAGCAATTCAAATTGCTTCACTAACACTCAAAGTTATTATTCTTCACCTGGTTTATAAAACCATTCCAAAATTTAAAAACTATTTGCAAGTTAGTTGTGCTACAACTATGCAGCCCAGGTACTTTAATTAATTTTACAGAAGCATAATTGACAATTAAGACTAGCAGCATTAGTTAAACTTCTAGATCACCACCAAAGTGCGAGCAAAGAAGTTTAGAGGAAAAAAATAGTCAATTATGAACACAAAACGTTAGGCTTCAAATCATCAAGCTAAGCTTTTGTAATGTGTATAATTACTTCCCACAAAGGTGATTAGGAAGTAATATGGAAGAAATTATGGTTTATCACTTGAAGATAAGGGTGCACACAAGCAGGCACTTACTAGAAATTAAAAATACACACTAAAAGGAAAAGCAATAAAACACTAACCTCAAAGAAACAACTAAAAATCACATTTCAGAAGTAAAAACTATCAATTAGCTAGATTACAGGGAGACTTCAGAACAAGTTGTTTTAAGAACAAAATGCAGCGTGATAAAAAGCAGATATGACAGAATTAAAAAGCTAAAATAAGGTACAAAAGAACCATCTTAGCACCAATAGAGCAGAACTAATAGCAGTGCAAAGACAGGAAGCAACCTCTACTTTATGAGCATGGCCTACTACTGCTTGACATTTTTGCCAAATTATCTTGTCCAATATGATTAATGATAAAGCAAGTGTTGCAAGCCATTTCCAGTAATAGAACTGCAGGTAATTATTTTAAACTGGTTTTACACAGAGGGGTTTTTTTGAGTTGGGTCAGTAACAAGTATTTTCACAAAGGTGCCTCAGGATATTCACAGCCTTCTCTGTTGATACGATTTCCCCCTTTCTATTAAAATACAAGTGGTTTTTTCACTCCCTCACTACTTAGAGACAGGTCACATAAGGGTACACACACACACACACACACTTTTTGTAATATCTATTTTACAATTGACTCAATAGGCACATATTGAACTGTTGCATTCTAAGAAGTCCCTACACCATAATGATTTCAAGTGCTATCCTGAAATAAAAATTATTTTCATCTTCTATTTTTATTCAGTGTTATTCTATATGAAGGGTAGAATAATCCACTTTCAATGGAGAAATCTGTGCTTTTATGAACTCTATTTTATTTTTTAAAGGAAGACAGGGTTACTATTTTCTGTGTTTACTTTACAGATGGAACAGAGATTTTTCCTAAAATACTTACGATATCATTCATGAAATATTCCAACCTTAAATTTTCACAAATATCCATACTCAGAAGTTTTTGTTTGTTTGACAGTCATGGCACCAGGGTCTTCAGAGGTAAGATCTAAAGTTTAAGGTAAAGGTTTACTTTCAATAAATTCAATAAAAATTCTTTGCAATACAAAATTGATTCTTCAAGAAATTTTCTCCAGCACTACAACCTTAAGTGAAATTAAGAGGGGGGAAAAATAGCTTTTTTAATTATTATTTTTTCATTAAAAACTAGATCTCTGGTCTGAACTTCGTATAATCTAGACTATATGGTTATAAAGATAGCTTGCAGAGGTATCAAAAGACTTTAATAATCTGGATCAGAAATTTACTGATTCGGAATGGGGAAAGTGATGGAACAGAAAAAGCAGTAAATTCAATGGAAACACAAAGACCAGAATGTAAATTTGAAATAAAAATTAACTAACTGAAATGCAATTTTGGCTCTCCTGCTGTCACTTAACAGATTTTTACATTAGTATTTGAGGAACTCTTCCTTATTTCACATATAATCAATCCAAACATAAACCTTTACGGTCCCTACTTTTCAATCCCTACAAGATTTCACACGGTAAAATATCCTGTATGAACAATCGAAGAACATAAATACTGAAAGCAAGAGCAAAGTCGTAAATTCAGGATTAGACAACAAAGCAGGCTGATCATGGAGATGCTGGGAATGGCCAACTGGAGGGGAAAAAACAAAAAAATGGCAAAAAAAGGGATACATCACAAAATATGCAAAAAATCTCTAGGATCATAAGCACCCTGCTGAACTTCCCTAGTGAAAGGAAGCTCCTCCCTTCAAGAGATGAAGTGATTCCATTGAAACATGTCCTCGAATCCCTCACTTAGTCAAGATGTGAAAGGTCAGACTCACTTCTCTCCTCTAGGGAACACTGTTTGAACTTCTTCATAGGTATTTCTAAGTATACCTGAAGCTATAAGAACAAAACCATTTTAGTCCCTCAAGAATCAAATCTACAACCCTATTATCTGAAAATATGCTTCAAGTAAAATAGACACATATAGGTTTTTACCTGTTTTATATTCAGTTTATAAAGAGATGGTCAACAATCCCCCTTCTGAATATAAGCTGCTATATTTCAAAGTACTTTTAAGTCTAGAGGTAGCTTTCTGACTCACAAGGAGCACCACAATGTTTAGAAGAGTTTTTTAGTTGTAAGCTAAGGTGATGTGTTACTAAGTCAGAATTAATTATTCTTCAGAAAAAAAAAATCCAAAACAAGAATAAGATAATCATCTGGCTGACTAAAGTTAAGCATCATTCCCAGGGTGGGGATTTTTACATTTATTTATTATTCTTCAGTAGTTACATTTTTTCTGTCTATAAACAAATCCTATTGCTTTCCACTTACATGATTCTTTTAAGACATATGTACACAACAAAAATAATAAAATTTATTCACAAGAAATCTACTCAAAAACCCTATCACAATAATAACTAGCTTCAGGGTTGTTAGTTGTTTGGGGTTTTTTTTAAATCCTAAGGATTTGTCTCTAAGAGAAAAACAGTCACAAATGAAAGAAAAGGAGAACTTTAATGAGAAATTCTGTCCTAGGAGGTTGCACAGTCTGAAGAGACTTGTCAAAAGCACTTGATCTAAACATAGCACAGCAGTGGACTCCACTTGCAGTGCTGGCTCCACACTTCTCAGTGAGGTTTGGAGGGACCAGCTGTTTGCCCCATAAGAGATGCTGCAGTTAACAACTTTCCTCTATCTAAGCATAACTACTGAAGTCAGAGAAGGAGAAAAGAATACAGAGATGTATATTCGTAAGAGAAAATCCTGAATCTGCACCTGCTTCGTTTCTAAATGTGAGAGAAAGATGATGACTTCCAAAACCTAGTCAAATTTTGTTCAAGTCATATTTTCACTTTTTATTTTCATTTTTGGTTATTTGGATGACTATTCTTTGGGTAGCTCCTCAAGCAGGATTTATTACAAGGAAGAAATACACACAGACATGCACACAGCTTAAATGACTAAAGCCAACATTGCTTACAACTTGAAAGAGTTTTATAATGAATATTATCAACAGGAATATATTTAAAGCAATATTTAATGTATCTATAACTATCTGAATACTTTGGATCACTTTCTTTTTTAAACCTTTTCTTCACAAACTTAAAGATAGTACAATAACAAGCTTAGAAGTTAGCACTGGAGGGAAAAAAAACAAACCAAGAGTCCTGTAAAGACAGAACAAAAATATTTTGTAATACATTTACCTAATCTAAATAGATTTGTACAGAAAAGTACATATTTTTCCTAAATACATCCGTCAATTTCCTCTAGTTTTGTTTTTATGTATCTATAGCACAAAACAGAATTAAAGTCCAAAGCTGAATGTAGAATGTGCCTCTTGTAAACTTACTTGAGTCAAACATCAAGCCGAGAGGTTCAAGGTTAAGACTACATGCTTAAAAAGAAATTTTAGTTTGCCTCCTGCTATTGGAACAGTATCTCTGTAACACCAATGAGTAGACAAAATACTGGTTTCAACTGTATAAATTACTTAAAGATTTTTAATGGCTGCTATTTTGATTAACCAGCTCTCTCCCACAGAACATTTGGAAATAAGACCTAAAATGATACAATCTACCTATCTTGCATTTGAATGATTTAATGCAGCCAACAGTCCTACATAATTACTAGGTTAATTACATAGTTGGTTGTATTTAGGACAGAGCAGAGTTCAGGGAAGGTAAATGTGGAGAGGAAATACAAGAAATACTTGGGCCTAGAACATGCAAATTTTGCTGGTGGTGACCTTTAAAAAAGATTCTATTACATAAGGTTGAAAATCCTCATCTCCGTACATAACATGCTGGCATTAATTTAAGGGTATTTTTTCCTTGCTCCATTTTCCTATCCTGTAATGTGGGTCACATCAATTTGTTTTAGCAACAAGTCCTAATTAAGCTACAAAATAAAGAAAACAGACTATGTTAGTTTAGTTCTTAAATTTTTCTCATGCTTTGAGGGAGTTCAAATAGAAAAACTCCAGTTGCCATGCAAGCACCTACAACTCTGCTTTTCACAGGTTTCTACTCATGGAAAAAAAAAAAGAACATTTTGAAATGCTTAAAATGCCTAAAACTTATCGGAGTTTCAAGTCTGATACTAAGCCAATTTAATTAGGTGTTTGGCCATGGGGGTGCTATGCACCTGCAACTCTTACAGAGTACAAAAGAGGTTTTAGGTGCCTCATACATTACTAAAATATGTTTGGGACATCTCAGTTGCAGAGAAATTGCTGTTTACAGAAACTTGTGGCTTCAAAAGATCTATCAGTGTCTTCTAGTTACTATGTGTCCTTTAGCTACTACGGAAAGAAATAGGACTGCAGTTACAAACTGCTACGTGAACTTTCTCTAAGAATTTTTAAATTTAAAAACCACCAGCATAATGAATGAGAAAGTGAGATATGTTGCATTAGTAATTAACTGTCAATTAACAAACAGAACCTCAGGAAATAAAATTGCAAAACCAGAAAACCACTACTGAATAGTTACAACCCTCCCCCCCAGCTATTAGATGTTTTGTAAAGAAAGTCTTCACACAAACAACTTGGTAGCATTCGTTACATCAGGTTAAGTACATGCATAGTAAGAGTGCAACTCCACATAAAGAAAACTAAAATTTGTTTAATCTTTAAAGTTCTAACGAAGTTGAACCACACATACTGCAGTATGTTCAAACTCAGTACATGGTTATCTGCATAACTCATTTCCAACATGTTTAAAGACACATAATATTATGATTTCCACTTCAAAGCATAGCTCAAAACTTTTCCATGCAAAGAGCTATCCCATAGATGCAGTTAGGAAAAAGATTGCTGCAGGCTATCACACAGATTACCAGATTGTGATCTTCATCAGGAAAGAATCGCTTGGGGCAAATCAGAACTTCATTGTTCAAGTTCTCTACAATGAAGAATTCAACATACAAATTAGCACAAGAACTCTCATTACATGTTTCAAAGTGATTCCAGCTGAAAATGAACCCTTTCTTTTCATACAGGTAATCGGCCAAGGGGTTTTCAGTTTAAAGAGGCAGCATTATTGAAATGTCAAATGTCGCCTCTTTATGCACTCTGTAATTAGAAATAATCTTGGCACGTAGGCCTTCTACTGCCAGTACATTTTGTTATCTTTACTGAAGCCCTTTATATATCCAGCTATTACATTAGCACAGCCAACCAAACCAGTCAACTTTCTATGCTCACACCTCGGCTCCATGATTACATGACTGAACCTAAAACTCTGGATTTAACCTCACCCTCCCCTAATGCCCACCCACTCAGTGTCAACTCTTCCCTCCTCCCCAAATGACCTTCCATAAAGCTGTGCATTGAGACAGTCTAACAGGGGAGAAATTAAAAAATCAGCTTTCTGCTTATCAGTTCCCTGCGTGGTTCACCTTGCACCTGCACAGCCAATAACTCAGGTACAGGGAAAAGGTATTGAAAAGAGGAAGACTGCAGAGCAGCCTCAAACTAGATTAAGCTGACTGCAGACCTGTAGCATTAAACTGTTAAAAAAAAAAAAAAATCTAACTACATAATCCCCCAATATGATGCACATACATCCTTGGTGTCTGAACATTGAGTAGCTATGACCTCTGATGGGGAATCTTCGTGTGCATTCCCAGAGTAATTGCCAAAATGGGAGAAAACATACTCCAGCCTCCTGTCTCCCTGATACTAGAGATACTTCAGGTTTTCCACCTAGCATTTTAAACAAGTCCTGTCCTCAAAAGGCTATTGAAAAGGTTATCATTGAAACACTTAACAAAATGCTCAGAAAGTATATTAAAGTAAACATCCTTGCAGATGTGAAGTGCAACTTTCCTTCATATTTGAAGCACTGTGAATAATTTCTTCTAGCCCACAATGACTTCCTGCACACAGATAAGATCTATTAGAAAATAGAGGGCAGGCCTAAGATTTCAGCCCACACTGGATCAAAAAGGGCATGACAACTTTGATGTCTTTATCAAGTGGTAGCATCTCTGGAAGTTTGGAGAGGAATCTCCCAGTGCTTCAGAATTCTTCAGGAGAAAAAGAACTGATAGAGAGAGAAAAGTATCAGGCTCTTTGTATTTATTCTTTGTATTTTGTTCATCCTGCTACACTTAAGTATCAGTCTTAAAACCCAAAATAATACATCCTTGAGAAAAAGCAAAGGAAGGATATACAAATACCAGACAACACGAGAAAAACAAAAAAGCATAAAAGCATATACTGTATTCAAATTGATTGTTTCTACTTCCAGAGTAACCTTGGCAATCAGCTCCTGCACCTTTCAACAGTCAACGTGTAGTGTAGAGAAAGTTTCATTCAGATAAACCTTAAAGGCTGTCTTTCTAGAGCTCACTTGACTCTAGTATGAGACAAATGAATCAAGAGTGTATCGAGGATTCACTATTTCAATGCAAATCTGCTCAAGTAAGCTGAGGAATACCTGTGTTAACTATTTTAAGCATGGTTTTTAGATCACTTTCATTTAATCAGAGATAAGAAAACTGGCTTGTTTGAAGAGTTATTGCCTCCAATTTTCTACAGGACACTAAAAAATAGAAGGAAAAAAAAAAAAGAAAGAATCAGCAAATGCAGTAATTTCATCGGTGGCACTGCTGCAACGTACCATGCAAATTACAGGTGTTTGGACCATTACCACTGCTACAATTTTTTAATTTGGCAGATTATTTTACAATATGTTAGAATGTTTTCCAGAAAGGCCACTCTGAATAAGACCCAAGGCAGAGAGATGAATTACTAGGAGGTAGCTGTCTACGTTTCCATGGTTTTGCTATTTGTATTTGTATCTGGCATTAATGGTAAAAATACAAGACCTTCAACTAGTTGTAAGCAACTAAACTAGGCAACAGGATAAACTTCCAGTAGAAAGCATGGCAGAATTTCTTAAACAGTATACAAAGTTTCCACCAGTAAGACACAAAGTATTTCTTACTTGTCTACAACAGACCTACAGAAACTCTAACAGTTTAATAATAACAACAATTCATTGTATATTTCTGAAGACCAATAAGGTTATAAGAAAACACTTTGACACTGAGTTTCAAAAGGGAAATCAAAGCACGGGGCAGCACATAAACCGAATCATGAGAATTCTTTTTGGTTCAGCAAACACTTGGGCTTTGGTCACTTTTGGTCAGCAAACAGTTTGACGAGTCAAAATATTTGTTAAGCCCCACACAGCATCCCAAATTTATGTCTCAGTTATGACCTCCAACACCTTAACACCCTTCTTCCTACGGGTTTCAATTAACATGAAGAAGGAAATAATGGATAGATTGTAATACAAGAAACCAGATGACACACTACACAACTGTAAAGATCATAAACAAGCACACTGGACAGTAGCTGAGGTCAGAAATTACAGAGACCAAATTTTTAGATAGCTAGAAGACAAACAGAATCCATGGTGTAAGAAAATGAGATGCTATACCATAGCACAGCCGTGTAGCTGAGAGACACCACTGAATGGATGGGCAATCCCACTTCAAGCATTGGAAGCACTGATGCGAAGGTCAATGATCCCAACGAAAGAACTTCAGTAGCAAAATGTGACCTGTTTAGTTGATGAATTTTCCCTGCTCTTTAGGTAAATTAAAAAGCTAATGGAGAGCCTCACCCAGACAAAAGCACACTCTAAAGTAGTCTCTACAATGGAGATAAAAAGTAGAAGTTCTTGCAAATTAACAGGCACAACTTCTAGAAGCGATACAGTTAACTAAAACATTTGTAATGACAGTACAAAATTGCATTTGGATAAGTACATCAGGTCACCTTGAATGCACACCAAAAAAAGCCCCAAACCAATTTGAAGAAAGTGGAAATGCCAAAAATTAATCAAAGAATTACAGCAAGGGGCACTAGAGGGTCCAAAGGATGAGTAAAAGGAGTTAAAAACTTGGCAATACATTTGCACATGTAAGGAAACCACATGGTTAAAACAGCAAAATGAGAAAACTAACATCTCCTGGGATCTCGCAGAGAAAAGTAGGGGATGTCAAAAAATTCTCAATCATTATTCTAGAAATTAAAGAAAATTTACCAAAGCAACAATAGAGCTCTTTGTCATCCTGGAGACTGAAGTCAACACAGCCTCAGAACTAGCTGAGGTAGGACTATGGGTTTTTTAATATAAAATACAGTTGTCTGTAGATAGAGACGATGCCTTGCGTTGGAAATGTGTGGTTTGTATGGTGCCTAGCTCAATGGAGAACTCCTCTCCCACTCACCATCAGAAATGCAAAGAAAACAATTATTGCACAACTTATCTTCAATAAAAATTATGCTGAAGTAAGTCCTCACTTACATACTGTAAGACACAATACACCCACGCAGCAACATAATGATAGCTGTCTTATGATCCAGACTTCTATAGGTAAGCACAGCTTACAAAGTAATCCATGTTTTTTTCAGCCATCTGTGTTTGAAAAGTAGCTGGGCTGCTGATTCTCAGTCTTGCTGGACGGCTTCTCCACAGGCACCTGCTAATGCCCAAGACAATCCCACATTTCACATCTCATGAAATCTGAGGGAGTTGATTCGTGACCAGGTGTTATGCATTTGTTTCTGTAACAAAACTGTCCCTCATCTAAAGATGCTTCAAGTAACAATGCAGCAACTATCTATCACTTCATCTAGTGTTTAAAACTGATATTCTTCCTTTTGAGAAGCCACGTCTCTACAATGGATTCTGCAGGCTAGTAACAAGCAGCCAAACTTTCCAGTAAAGATAATAACAAACATATTTCCCTCTCTAAGTATCCCCAAACTGTCAAATTTTTCCCTGGTTTTCACTTCTGTACTCTAAATAAAATCAATGGTACAATCATACAATTCTGTAAACGTAATTTTCAAAGAATAAGTAGCACTACAAAGCTAAAATAAAGTTGTTTTTTTTTTAATTAGGACTGATTTGACAGCGTCTAGTATATGACTTCTGAAAGTAAAAGCTAGAGTTCTATTTCTAAAAGATATTTCGTTCCACTTCTGACATTAGAGTGTACCTGAAAACACCTACATGAACTACAGTTAAAACTATTTTGAACTTACTCTATTTGTAGATTACCGTAAATGTTTTCTGATGCAGAAACCTAACAGCAGATCACTACATTCAGATGCTGGCATTGTCTTGAGCACACAGATTTTGAAATAAGCTATTAGTCTCAGTGGTTTGAGAGCTGTGAGCAAGGCCTTGGCAAGAAGCCACATCCTCTCTCAAGAACTGCTGTGAAAGTGAATACTTCTATCAAGCAAAAACTGCCTCAGACTTGAGGTTTTCATACTTCCCAGTCTCAATTACTTGCCGTCTCAAAATCATTTCCTCATCTCATTTTCACATCCCTTGACTGTGGAAAGCTTGCTGGCTGCTGTGAGGACTCTGCTCCTGCAGCTGCTCCTTTATTCACACAGGAGTTACCATCCCTTACCTCTTTCTGCAGCTGCAACTAAAAAAACAGCATCAGCTTCGTGCTGTAATTCCCATGGTTGTCCAAGGGATTCTAATTAGGAGCGTCATATACAAACAAATTTAAGAGGTTACATGTTAGTAGAGTGCCGAACACATTACCCATACTGCTTCATCCCGTCAAAGACATATTTTAATATAAAGAGAGAAAATTTTACTCAGACTACAAATAAAAACCCATGGAATGCTTTTTTAATTCAGTCAGAGATTCGGTTTACCAATAAATTTGTTTTCAGATATTGACAAACGTTTAAAGTGATGTTTAAAATATTAACTACCATATTCAGTATTCAAAATTACAACAGGGCTGCATGTTTTTAAGGCATTAAAGTTGAAAATCAGTATTCAGCATGCTTAATACTGGGTGATTATCACAGCACCTCCAGTCCAAGCAAAAACTGTAATTAACATGGACTGTACAGCATAGGTCAGCAATTGAAAAAAGGATTTAAAAATAAAACTAAAAAACCACTTCCACAAACATTGCAATATAATCTCTAAACTCTTTTAAGCTTAAGTATATTTGAAATCTTTCCCTCTTAATTCACCATGTGATAGGTAAACTAATCCTATATGGTTCATCCTTTAATGAACACTGTTCTCACTACTACTGCTATATTCAAAGAGGGACAACAGATATTATTCCTGTGTCATCACCACATTTTATCACTGGAGCTCTGCGCACACCAAGCTCAAATCCAAAGAAGCTATGACACGTAATCGCTCAATCTGTGATAAAAACACCTCCTTTCTCCAGCACAGGGTGCACGGCTGCACAGTGACTCCACAAGTACAGACACTTTTTTCCCTCTTTCAAGCGTGTGCTGCTGTGCTGAGAAATGCCGATGCACATAAAACTTTCCCTGCATAAACTGTCCACGCACAGCGGCCTGTGAGCAGTCCGATCTGCCAAGGGGTTCTTTACCGGCGGGGTGGGAGGTGTGGGGATCACCGCCTCAAAAAAACATCCTGCTTGCATTTTTCTGGGATTCTTCTTCCTCGCCTCGATAGTTACAGAAACCATCCGCTTAGGTGCTCCATCTACAACAGATCTAATAATTTTGACCTAACCAGGTCAGTCTAAGGAGATATTCCACATCCAAGTTTGGATACGAGAATAACAAAGACTTGAGATTGAGGCATCCCGGTTCTACCCCCATCTCCCGGAGGAAGAGGTCTCAGGGATACCCACAGATGCTGAGGCCTGCCCGGCGCTCATCTCATCCCTGCTGGGGAGACTGCGAGGGGCGTCCCTGCCACCCAGACCCGACAACTTTCACCTCCACGTGAACTCCCCGGACAGGGAACGGCGGAAACGCGAGGGACACATCACGGCCATCTATCCCTGTGTCCCCTTCCCCAGCTCCCGCAGCGCGGGAGGAACCAGAGGGGGCCGGCGGGAGGGAAGGGCGGGAGAGGCGGGGAGAAGGCGCAGCATCCCAGGGCTTCGCCTGCCGGCTGCCCCGCATCACGGGCAGGGGCGGCATCGGCCCCTTCCCTTCCCCCGGCTCCGGCCGCCGCTGGAGCCCCGCCCCTTCCCCGCAGAGCTACTGCTTCGCTCTCACGGTAGCCGCGCCGCTCACCTCTCTTGGAGCCGGGGCTGGGGCTGCCGCCTGCGGCCCTGGAGCTCTTGCGGGAAGCCATCGCACCTCCCGTCGGGCAGCGCAGGGGGGCGGAGCGGGAACGCGTCGGGAGCCGCCGCCGCCGCCACCCGAGCCCTGCGTGCGGCGGGAGCGCGCTGAGGCCACGGC
>VZTA01003820.1:20533-76814 GCA_013398855.1 Mohoua ochrocephala
CGCGCTGTCGGGGAGCGGGGTCGCCCCCGCTGAGGCTGAGGGAGGGAAGGTCGGGGAGCGCAGGGAGGTAGAGCGCGGTGGGCGGCGGGGTGTCACTTGTATGGCGACACCGCCGAAAGCATCCCGTCCTGTGTCTTAAACCGCGCTCCGCATCCAGGTAAACCCCCAGACTGTGGGAAACATCATCGATGTGAATAAATACCTAACGGCCCAGAGGATGGAGCCAGGCTCTTTTCGACGATGCCAAACAATAGGAGAAGAAGCAATGGGCAGAAACTGATGCACAGAAAGTTCCACCTGAACGTGAGGAAGATCTTCTTTATTGTGTGGGTGACCAAGCACTGGAACAGGTTGCCCAGAGAGGTTGTGGAGTCTCCCTCACTGGAGATATTCCAGAACGGTCCAGACAAAATCCTGTGCCATGTGCTGTAGGATGGCCCTGCTTGAGCAGGAGGCTGGGCCAGATGACCCTCTCTGGTCCTCTCCAACCTGACTCATTCTGTGACTGATTCTATGGAACAGCTTGTCAAACCTTCCAGAGAGCACCTTTGCAATCAGCAGAGTGAAAGGGTTTGAAGTTCATCGTATCAGACAATAAGTTCCCCAACAAGGCTTTTTTGAGGCTTTAAAAATACTTTTAGTTGTCTGTGACAAAATAAACCTTTTTTTGCAGGAGTTCAGGATGCCTCTTGGTACCAATGATGCAGTTTGAGGCTGGGTTGAATGCCAGTTTGGCATAACACTAAAAGTCTGAAAGAAAGAACCAAAACCCAGCTTTGAGTCCTGACCATAAATACAGTGTTTCAGGTCAAAACAAACAGTTTTGCAAATTAGAGCCTTTGCAAGTGGATGTGTGGAGAAAGGAAACCTTTTCTCAAATCAAAGGTCGTCACTGTGTTTGAGATAGTAATGCCGTGAAGCTAACCAGAAACAGTAATTTACTGGAGAGTATTAATCAGTATTTTTTAATGGGATTTGCACTTAGATACTTAGTCAAGTAACAGAATATCAGTGTGATATCACTTCAGACAGTAGAAGTAAAAGCAAGAAGTTTTGGGAACATCAAAAACAATGAAGCCTACTTCTTGGTATCTCTCATAATTTGTGAGTTAATTGGTATCTAGTACAGTTGAGTATCTGGACTTTTCACTTGGTTATGGCACTCTACCGGAGCCTTATTTTCACATGATGTGTAAGTACTTAATATTTTTTCAGATGCTTCCTTTTATTTGGTGAGGCTAAAGCTGCTGGACAAGCTTAAAAGCTGTTAGGGAGGAGTAGATGTACTCATGACCATGTAGAATTTATCACAGAAAAGCTAACAGGATGAATTATTAACATTTTAGCAAATTGGAAAGTACAATGCAGAGTGAATTGTCCTAAGGAAAGAAAAAAAAATTATAATCTAGTACTGGGATTACTGAAAACACAATAATTAGTAAAAAATAGATGTGTGACTATATTCTTGCAAGTAGCAATTACTGTCAATTGAGACAACAGCTGTTTGTGGTTAATGTGGGATGCAGTTTCCTGAAGCTGTACTACTGGAAATGGCAGTTTGATAAGAAAAGAGATACTGAGAACATTTAAGCCACTGGACAGGCAGCGACACTTAGAAGGATATTGCTCATGTTTTTTCTGTGAACAAACTTTTTGGCTTTAAATGGATTGTCAAATTCCTTACTTCTGTTTACTTTGGCACACAGCTGCCAGCATTTTGTAATTGGTGCATTCAGTACCTGCTTGTACACTCTTCCGCCCAAGAAGTCTCCCTGGCAAGATTATAATACACACCCAGAGGTACAAATGCTCACACAGTATTGTGTGTTTATGCTGATCACTGTCCTTCTGCATGATCTTGTCATTTGGAGGTTTCTGTTCATCTCCTATAGCATCAGGACTTTTTCTTCCCAGTCCACAGACAGCTGTAAACTGAAGGGGAATGTTAGATAAGAGGGACTACTGTCTTCTACTGATCAGAGAGTTGTTTTTTTTTTTTGTATTTCTGCCTGATATCTCTGATCATGCACTTAAAATCTGATCGTGCTATCTGCTAAGCAGACTTTCAGATTAATTTGCAGAAAGCAGCAGACCTGATTTTCCTACTGGGATCACCTGTGCACAATTCAGGAACAGGCTATGGGATCCATGTTGTGCCACTGAAGAAGCTTGGGACAGCTTGATATCAGTTCTTTTAGAGAAAGTAGCACCTAATTTGATTTAAATTTGCCAGGATGAGTGTTGCTACAAATGATATGACAATCCCTTCTGATCTGAAATGTAATGAAAATTGAAGCAAATATTTTAAATGTCATTTTTGGGAAAGGCGACAAAGAGAAAAATCAACAGTGTGGGTAGGTGACAAGCATGTGAATGGTTTGTCACTTTTTAATCTGCACAGTTGTTTTAGAGCTACGTATTTGGTAGTTCAGGGTGTTCAGGAAACCACAAGAAGATAAATATCGTCTTTGTTTGTAGGAGGGAGAGAAACAGGGCAGAAAAAAGAATGTAACAATGGGAAAGGAGCAAGTTAGTAAGGCAAAGGCAAACAAAAAAAATAAAGCCATAAAAACCAGAAGTAATAAAAACAGGAGTTATAAATAAAGACAAGGGCTATGAGACAGACCACACAGCGGTCAGTTGGAGTCTTTCCACTTGTATCAGGCTTTTAAAAAGAGAAAATAAAAAATCCTTTTTCTTGGCAAGAATCACCTGTACCCTCACTCCGAACTGTCCTAATTGACTCCTTGTTGAGACTACAGCTAAACTAAATTTAAATTATACTGCGTATCATAAATCATTGTATTAAAAGAATGCCACCAAGTAATGAGCCCTCCTTGGAAAATAAATGCATGCTTTTACTGTGCATTTTGTTTCCATAAATACCTTCGTATTAGTGCAGTCACAGCTGTTTTGCTGTCCTGATTCATTCAAGCACAGTGACTCTGCTGTTTGACAGAAAGAAATACGTCCAAGGTGATAAGCAGAAGCAGCAATGAAACAATTACACAAGAAGAGGATTCGGTCTCTAATCTCCTAATTTCTAAAATAACTGCAAATACATGACCTGTCTGTAACAGTGAAATGGGATGCTGAGTGAAAAGTATTAATAGGAAAGAATGAGTGACATCTCCTTAAAGGAACCATTAAATTAGGGCTATATTTTTCACTTCCTGTATCATAGCTGAATAACCCATTTTAAATCCCCCTGCACCTGTGCCAAAATCAGTGCTATAGTGAGTTTATTTCCATTCACAGTTTTTATCTGAATTTGTCATGAAGGCATCTGTTATACTGCTAATAGGCCATGACATTTCTTGTATGAAAAAGTATGATAACTGAAGGCTTCAAGGGTTCATCCTCATTCTGTTGGTGTCCCTGTTGTTCATGGTGATCATTCTAACTGACATACAGCTGCCCATTCAATTATATATGTTTGTCATAAATAGATGAGTTTCAATTGATTATTAAGGGAAAGCTCATTCTCCAACAAGAGAGGAAAAATCATTTTATGTCTTAATACATTGCATTGAAAAGAGGTAGAGAATTCTCAGGATGGTGTTAAAAATACTATGTGAAAAATGCCAAGGTAGTATAAGATTTTCAATTGAAAACGTAGGTATGTAGAATTTTAAGATTTTTGATTGCTTAATGTTTTTTTCGTGCATGGTGAGTGAACTGTGCACCTTGCTAGCCAGTTGGAAAAGGCGTTCCCACCAGCAGGCTGTGTTTAAAAATGTGCCTTGGGTAAATACAGGGCAAAGAGGGTGATGAACAGGTTTTACTGTTTGTTTTCTGGATTATCAAGTTGACACTTGAACTGCTGATCATCTTTCTGGTTACAGGCAGTTCAGAGAATCAACATCCAGACATTGGCATTTATCAGCCAAACTTCACTAAGCACTTGTAGAAAAACAGATTGGATGTTTTGGGAAGAGGGGGAGACAAGAGGAGGTGAAGAGTGTCTCGGTTATCCAAACATAAACAACTGCATTGTCTGTGCTGGTGTTCCACTTATAGCTAGGTGAATCTGCAGTAGAGTAAGGTGTAGTTGAGTTGGTTGTTCTTAAGGATGAAATCTCTCTTTTATTTATTTTTAAAATTTATTTCTTTTAACAGTACTTCTATGGCAGTAGACACCTGTTATTAGATTTGGGCATTCTTATATAAACTTAGAACATTTTCTAAATAGTTGGTGATACTGGCAAATAGAAGGCAGCCATTTGTTTGAGGGGCATTCAGAAGTATGTACTTATCCAGAATATAAGCACAAAGAACTTGAGCCAGGTGAAGCATGTCTGGTTCAGGCACAGCTAAGGCTGAAGTAAAGTTTGGATTTAAATTGCAAAAGTAAAATGTGGGTCAATAGCTTGTTCTCGCTGCTCTCAGCTGATTTGTATCGACCTCACCAAGGAGTAACTCAAATAGCATTTGGCCTTTGGATCAGTGGTGTGGCCTAGTAGCCTGGGATTTATTACAGCATTGCTTGGATTCTGGAGGTCTTACTGCAGATTTTTCTAGGTCTGATTCGGGTAAATTGATCCCTGTGAGTGTAATCAAAGCTGAGAATGAAGCAAACTTCTCAGAGAAAGATTTTTCATCTGGAGATTAGATTTTGCATAAACCGTGAAGATATTTGGAATTTAAGTGACGCCTTTTGTCGTGTCCTTATGCACCAGCACAGTAATGTGTGGATTTGTTTCCTACAGCATGAGATGCCCAGAAGAAAAGAGTGAACATTTATTTGTGCACTTGTAACATTACTTGTAATGTGTATTCTTGGAAGACCATCAGAAATAAGTCTCGAAAGGTATTTAAACTTGAAGTCATACCTTCCAGATGGAAAGCAACTGATGGAGCTCAGATAGTAAAACACTACAGCTAAAGACTACAACAAACCAGGATCAGTATTATTTCAATTATCTTAGGTACAAATACAGTCCTCATTAGAGTGGCAATGAGAGAATGAGGCTTAGTCAGCCATTCCCAGCACATGCCATCATATGTGCCACTGAAATTAGCAGGAAAAATAAGAAGGAGAAGGTACTTTCCTGCCAACATACTGCCTGCTCTTTTCAAGATATCTGAATTGTTTAGCAAAAGCAGGAAAGAATCAAAAAGGTCTTCTCTAGCCTACAATTGCATTTGATACAACTGCTGTACAGGCTGGAGCAAAAGTAGTGATATTAAAAGAGCTATCTGAATAGCAAAAATTTCTGGTCAGAAGCTCTAGAGTTTTGTTTGTTTAAAAAGCAAAAACTTCTATTGGCCATAAATTATGATCCTTAAGACTGAAGAATAGATGAACAGAAATAGCAATGGATTTAATAAGTTGTCCTAATGGATGGTACATTTCTGTGAGTGACATGGCAGCTTTCCAAAATCAACCTGGAATATTCTTATGAAATCAGCAATCACCAATAGCTGCTTACCCCAGATGCCGTGTCTGAACTAGTCTTGCTAGTTCACACTGTCTAATGAAATAATTTTGTGAATTTTCCACATTAAGAAAGAAAACAAATTGTCCAAGGAGCAACAGGATACACTGTGCCTAAACTCCTGGAGATTTGTTTCCTTTGTCTCCCCAAACTCTCTCCCACCTCTGCTTCAGTAACTTCCCATCTTCCACTGAGAATTGTGATCATCCCTGTGAAATATTCAGATATTGTGTGGTTAGTGCACAGCTGAATGGCTGCCGTGCTCTGGCCAGCACATACTTGCTGATTAGTCATTCTGTTGGCAAATTAAAGAACTGAGTCCTCTCTAGTGAACTTTGTATCTTCAGTTATAAATAAATACTGCTCAAGTTTATTTAACATATGAAAGGTTCTGTGGCCTTGAGAGGCTTTTACATAGTCTGTCATTCCAGAAAAAAAAATTGAGAGACTTCACTTAGCTGTATTTAGAAGAATCTAAAAATTGAAAACACCTGCAAAGAATAGGTAAACAATAGCTAGCATTGTTTTTAAAAAGAGCTGTAATTGATAGAGCTTGCCCTGTAGGAAGCTTTTTCAGTCCAGGCCACTTGCTTAGGGATCCCTCACAGCTAGTTTCAGTGTGGCTGTAGTAAAGGGGCAAGGCAGCAAATAGGATGAGTAGTATTCTCTTCAAAATTACACATTTCAGTAAACTAGAACTGGTCAAATGCTAGAACCCTGTCATGCTCTTTCTTTGCAAGTAATTCTGGGGCAATAACCTGTAGCATGAGATCTCACACCTGAGAGTTTTTCCCAGCCTCTGGAAACTACTTCTGCCTAGGGTAAGCACACCCTCAAACCCACAAGAAATGGGACTTCTTAGGATAGAGACAAAGTCTTAGATATGTCAGTGAGTGCTAGCATTTCTAAGCCCTCACCTGGTCCTTCTTTTTACAAGGTGAAAGAATACAGCTTAAGGCTGCTGTTTTCATGAAGCAAACTATTTCTATTTCTCTCAAACTACTTCTGTTTCTCTCTAAGCCTATTTCACTTTCCAGTGATACATGTAGCAGTTGAAGAAATGTAACTTAATCATAGAATCTTGGCACACTCAATATCCTATATTCATTAGGCAAGTGACTCTTAGTAATAAAATTTTCTATGTTTTATTCATTAATAAATGAATTTGATGGCACTTTGGAGTTTGATGATGTGAGAAGGATGTGGACAGATCTGAGAGGAGTTGGTCTAAAACTCACTTTATTTCATGACTCTCTTGAGATAGATAATGAAATTTCTTCTTATTTTTTGTCTGGTTAGCTTTTACTGCATGACTGTAAATAATGTATTTGAATGCTTCTTTTTTTAAAATTGTGTATTTTTAAAGCATTCTGCAATAGGCATTATCTGCCACCTGTATGCTTCCATCAGGTCTGCTTTAGTTTTCCACAGGTATGTCTTTCCCTCCTACTGGAGCAGCACACTTTCAAGAGTGGTTCATGCTTACATAGCCCCTGGAGTTTTTGTTTGTTTTGGTTTGCTGTTTTTTATTAATTTTCTTTCTTGTGTATTTCACTATAATAGTTTCAGAAATTTCTATTAAAAATTTACTGGACTGGTAAGGTTTGTACGTGGTTGCACTTAATGACAAGTGAAAGCCAATTTTTTGCTAAACTTTTCAAATTGAAAAAGCAATTTCTTCATTTATTTGAAGTAGTTAGGCATGCTAACTTTTGTTTAGGTGCAGCCTAACTTAACAAAACACTTGGCAATGCTGAACATTCAGGGCAGCAGTATATATATTTGCTGTACTATTAATCTTGTCCCCCCATCAGTGAGAGAATGAGGATATGTATTTGGCAATCAAAAGAATAAAGTCTGTGACACAGAAATGTGTGACTTCTTTTGCTTGACATGATGCAGCCAAAGCAGGTCTGTTTGCAAGCAAACTGGAAGCAATGTCTTTGATTAAATACAGGTAATTAATATTTGCTGTGATAAAACATGTAAATAATAAAAATTGTGTGTGTGTGTATGTGTGTATTGAGCAGTCTGAACTGGGCAGGAACAAAGGCTAAGTGCAAGAGCCAGCCAAGGTGGGGAGTGGGAGTCAGAGGTGTTAGATTTAAATGGAGTGGGAACAGGAAGCCAGAATACCCATTTGTTAAGAGCCTGTTTGCATAAGGTCTTTGTGGTGCGTTGAGTTGCCAGCTGTCAGTTCCATCTGGCAGGCGTAAGCTAGTGCTCCTCCTCCTCTGGGGAGCAGGTAGTGGTAATTCCCCTTACAATTTGGGTATCTTGTAGGTGTGGTGGTCATGGTAGTGTATCCTGTAGATTATGGGGAGAGACTACTTTGCAGTGGAAGTTCACTGTCATTCCAATGAAAAGTTTTCTGGTTTGTGGCTATGGAAAATCATTTACATTGAAGGGTTATCATTCATTCTTAATAATTCAGATGACTCTGAACTTCAGAAGTGCTCCTATTTTCATCTGATTAGTCAAGCTAGTCAAATTTAAGACTAAGTCCAGGAAAACTAACGTTCAAAATAGCAAGTTTAAAAACAGCTAGAAAGATCTTCAGGCAGAATCTTTTAACATTACACATGCAAAAGTTCCTTCATTTTTGAGGGCCTTCAGCTTTCATTCCCTTGTTTTACGTGGAATGGAGGCAGGGTGCCAAGTTCCGTATATTATACTGTCACGAATAGCAGACTGGCATTCAGAGCATGAGTGGGTCCCAGCTCCACAAGCTGACAGATGCCTGTCATTTGTCTGACATCTGACTCACCATATCAGGATTAAAGTTATTGTTTCTCATCAGTTAAGATGCTGACTTCATTTGCCCATATGTTGCATTTTATAATAAGCACTGGTGTACTTTCTTCTATATTCTTTCTTCTTCACATCCCACCTTAAAACTCTTGGCCCAAAAAAAGACTAATCCATAGTGAGGACTGGTGCACTGTAATCAATAGGATGGTATCATTTCCTAGTACTCCTTGGCCGTCCAAATGTGGTCCTCTATGCTGACTTACGGGATGTGTTCCTTTGCTGGGAGAGGGAACCTGTCTTTTATTGTGACTGTAAGGTTCTTTTGATCTTAGCTGCTACAGCAATTTGAGTGAGAAATAGCTGAGTGGAGTAATGCCAGCAACAGAATCTGCCCTGTGTTGTTGCTTTTTTGTTTCCCGTGTGAAATTCATAAGCACAGCTCCTATACTGGCTCCAAGATAGTGTTGAATGGCACACAGAGCTGGATCATACCAACTGTAACTCTCTTGGTTTCATTAACTGTTCCTGATTTACCTCTGTAAATTTTCTGGCCCTAGGTTTTTAGCCCTCAAATTATGTTATCTGGTTTGGAATGTACTTGCCTGTGGAGTCTAAGATCAAACTACCATTAAGTCATCATCTTGGTTAAGGGCTTACAATTCTGATGCTTTTTTTTCTCAAACTTCTTGCTATGTATTTCTCTGTGCAATGCTATATGCTGTATATATGCTATGTAATGCAAATTCAAATACATTTTTTAGTGGTAAAATTTGCACTGACTTCCATTTACAAATTCATTCTTTATCTTTCTGAGTTTATCAGGTTACTACTTTCTTTGCAGTAAGGTGTTTTACAAACTGTGCCATTATCCATTGCCAGTAGGTGGAAGGTGATGTTGTGAAGGTCCAATTACGCTGCTCTGTGAGACTTCACTGCAGAAGTACAGGAAGATGGTAATATGAACCTACAACACCCATCACAACACATTAACTGAAGTAGTGAAGTGTTGAGCCTCATGTTGGAAAGAAGATATCTTATTTCAAGAACCTGTTTGCTTTACTCATGACTGGCTACTAAAATGGCATTAATGTTAATTTAGAAAAACAGCCTGTGAACCTTTTGCATGCTAGTACATTTGGAACAAAAGGTTCTCTTAATGGAAAGGTATTTGGACTTTGGGATAGAGCTGAGAAGGGTGGTGATGCAGGGAAGGCACAAGTGAGAAGAAGTGGCAAGTACAGTCAGGGAATTTTACGTGCTCAGGTGGGTAAACATGACCCAAACAAAATTTTAATTGTTACAACCCAAATGTACTTTACTAAATTGACTTAACTGTCTTTAATTACATTTTTATGAAATCTAACTGTAAGCCAGAATGCAGGTGTCGAGTGGACATTACCAGAAGAATACAAGGTAGCAGAGAGTTCCCAACACTGAGAGCTTGCTCTGCATGGGGAGGACATGTCCAAAGAACTAAGAAAAGGAGTAGAACATACCCACACCTGAGATTAATGTAATGCTGGCAAACATGGTGTATCCAACGTGATCTTGGGGAAGAGATGGTTGTTGTTTGAAAGGGGAATACTGAGACCTTAAGGGGAGTGTAGAAGCCAAAGAAATGGCATCTGAGAAGTTCACGTGCAGTGAAGCTGAGAAGAAAGGTAGATTGATGGTACTGTGCTTAGTTAGTCCAATCAAAAGTATTAATAAGCAGCTAATTACTCTAAGGATTTGGACTTTGATGATGTTTGTGGGTCCCTTCCAACTCAGGATATTCTATGATTCTATGAATTAATGTTCCATTAGACAAATAGACCCATCAGTGGCCATCAGTGGTCTGGCTGGAGGATATTGCTATGACGAAAAGGCAAGACAGGTAGTCACCTGCCTACTCCAGAAGTGCATGGTGTTTCTCAGCATAATTTCATATCACAAATGAGAGCAGCCTACAGGTGATAGGTTAGCCCCACAGCAGAGCTGAGTGCATATTTTGAATCTCTAATTGTGTAAGTCCTCCACTTGTAGTATCCAAGTATAGACCAGCTAAGTGTGTTTCTCTTCTTCATAGTAGGCTGCCACTTCCATTTGGATTAATGAAGAAGAGGATAGAGCTGCACAACTGCAATGCAGTGACAGAAATGGGCTGGGGGGTCCCATCAGGGGAGGTGTAGGATCTTGCTGCTCTCTGTGAAAGCAGGTAAGGGTCTGAAGTTTTATGTCTGTGAGAGGGGAAATGATGTTTGCATCTCTACTGAGAGACCATTCTTGCCCCATGGGGAAAACCCACACAGAGATCAAATCGAATGAAAAAACTCTTTTACATACTTGAAGTGTCATTCTTTAGGTGGTTCTGCCCACTTTTATCTTTGTTTTATCTCAGGATCCTGTAGTGAAAGAGGGGTATCTCAAGACATAATGAACAAAGTGAGTGTTTTTCCTGTCACCTTCACATCTTCTTTCAGTGCAGCCCACCCTAGGCGCTCTCTTTTGTTCACATCGTTCCAAAGGCAGGATATAAATACCATCTTTTTGTTTGTGCAATATATAATAGCTCAGGTTCAAATACAGTTTGTATGCAGTCCTAATGCGTTAGTTTGTATGTAGTAGTTTTGTGTGTGAGCTTAAATATGTGTATACATATCTGCTTATTAAAGGCTCTCTATAAGCAGGCTATTGATAAAAATTTTCTCATAGAACTTCACAAGTTTTTAAAATAATGCTGAAGTGTTTATTTTGACCTACATATGCCAAGGTGTGTCTTGGTATGTTTTCCATCCCATGCCAGCCTATACTGCCAAAGGAGGAACTTATCTCAAGTCATAATTAGAATACAAAGAGAAAGTGGCAGGTGAAGTATTTTCCTTCCCTCTCCCCTCACCTCTCCTCTCCCCCACCTTTTTCTTGTAATATCTGTAAAATATCTGAGCTTCCTGGACTGACTGCAAAGCTGGCCCTTCTGCTCACCCCCGTGACTGTGAGTAGCTGGATTTTCATTGGGGGTTGCCATTGGCAATATGGAGGCTCTGGGGAGTAGGAGGATCTGTTTACTTTACACTGTTGCTGAACTATGTGAGTTGGTCTGAGGAGTATTTATTATCTTGTTTATGTATTATTGAAACCTTTAAAATATTATCAATGATGCCTACAGCAATGAAGGGTGGCTTTTAAATCATGTTATCTAGTAAGCATAATCCCATTAAATTGTGTAAAAGTACATACTTGCAACTTATAATCAAGGAAGTCTTTCACATTTTTTATAAATTTGAATAACTTTATGATGCTGAGCTTATTTGCCTCAGTGTATGGCTATGCATTTTTATTTTGTATAACATTCTTATTTGCAGTGCCTGGTGGACCATGAAAATAAATTGGAAGTAAAATATTTGATGTAAATGAAATTACCTTCGAAGTCATCTGCATATTGAAATATAAAATATAATAGGACTTTATTCTTTTTCACCAAGGAATCCTATAACAGTAAAAAGATAAGAGAACAAGATTTAGTATACAGAATCAGTTCTGTTGTGCACCTAGTCTAGAAACAGTAATAAGCTTCTGCTCAAGGAAAAGGTTAAAAAACAAGTATCAAGATCTGTGATACAGAGAGCCAGCTACTCAGGACTGCACATGTGAGGAACATTCCTTTCTAATCTTTGTGCATGATCGGGTTATGCCCTGGCATGGGACCCTGGAGTGCTCAAATTACCGTAAGCTGGCTCAGCAAGGGACTGTTCTTGATTTGTCGACAAATCATCCAGCCCCTTAAAAAGTCTTGCAATCTGTATGTGCTGTATTCACGTCATAGAGAATGTAATGGTACTAATATAAATCCCTTTTATGTTAAATTGCATGTCCTTTAGTTAGAAAGGTGATTGATTATTTCTAATTCCACAAAAGAAGTCTGTTTTTATTAGGAACTTCATAATTCTCTGGAAATATAACTTTTCTCTCCCTAGAGAGACATATCCTCCTATTCATTATCTTTTACTCTGGGAAAATCTTTATATTCCACTGACTTTATTTTTGGTCTTTGCTTCTGTCAGGCATTTATGTATTTTAAACTAAAATAACCAAAAGAATGCTAAATGTTTTCAAGAGGTTTGTAAATCAATATGTTCAATTCTTCTGGACGGAAACATAAGACCTAGGAGGGAAGATTAACTGTTTGGCAGCAAAGGCAAAGGGGAACAACCTACTGCGTGTAACATAATTTACATAAGTCATTCTGTTATTTATTCCTGGTTCTACACAGTACTGTTTTCTTGCTGCTTTAGATCTTCTTGCTAAGTTAATATTTTGTCATAATGATAGTACAAATACAGATTTTGTACTTTGTTTCAGTGTTAAGAGTCATCCTGACATAATAGGCAGGGAATTGTGAATTGAGAATAGTATTTAAGTTTGACAGTTTAACCTCCAAAGTTCTCTTCCAGCCAAGGTTTTTCTGTCATTTTGAGGGAAGCATCAGTAGTTCTGTACAAGAAACCAGAAAAGCCTCTCTGAATAAACAAGAGCAAGTCTAGCATTCTTGTTCCAAATCCTTCATTTTGAGGACAGAAGATGTGGTCCATGAGATCCTATAGGCTTGGACTGGCATGGGGCCAGGCAGTTACTACAGCAGAGCAGGGACTTTCCTTGGCTGGCTCAGGAAGAAGAGTTGTAGTTGCCCAATGGTAACACTGAGCTGATCTGCAGGAAGAGTCTTTTCTCAAGTGTAGCTGTGCTGCAGTACAGAGAGTTCATGCTTTCTCTTACCCAAACAGGCAGCACAAACATGAACACCACAAACCTGGCAGCAATGGCGGAGTTTGTGTCACAGAAATTTATCATGGCAAAGCACACGGAAGCAGAACTGTGTGATACATGTGTTGCTGGACTGAAACAGTTGTGAAAAAAGAGCCAACTTGAGATAATGACTCAGGGAACCTATGGTCACAACTCTTTTGTGGCTACATTGTAGCTCAGTAAACCTGATAGCATTTGGAATGAAGTTATGAACATGCTTCTGTTACATGGTAGATTTTGCTGCTTTTATTGAGTGTATTGCCCATAAATGTGCACATTTAATAGAAATATGGTTGTGTGTCTTCTTTCCTCACTCCTCTTTTTCATACATGCTCTCAGAGCTCAGTTTTCCAGGGGCTGGATAGGCAGAAACATCACATGGTAAATGTGATTAATGAACAAGCAAATCCAGCAAACTGTAATGCAAGATATGAGTGGAAAAAGGAGAAAACTTAATTGGCCATGGAAACCATAGAACCTCTAGCTGAGCCAAACAGGTAGGTGTGGATAGTGAAGGTGTGGCTGTGCTTCTTTTAGAACATGGCTGGCCTGCACGAGGCAGTTCAGATGACTCTGCCTCCAATAATGTGGTTGAGCCACCTCCTAGATAACCTAGATAAAGTCAACAGAGATGTTTTGAACAGTTGGCTGTCAAGCAAATATGTGGCTCCCTGCTCACAAAGCATCTCAGGATTTGTGAGTAAAGAAAAGGTGAACAGGGAGATGGTTTATCTTCTCAAATCCAGAAGCATAGGCCTGATCATCTGGCTGACCTGTGTGTGCCTGGAGGTACAAAGCAGATTGTATAAGATTTGACATTGTAGTGTTATAGAGAAGATTCAATCCCCATAGGATTGGAATAGGATAGACCTTCTTAAGTGTTATTTAACCACAGCACCTGTATTAACAAAGAGTAGCTCCAGGAAGACAGGTGTTGCAGTAGCATGAAAGTCTGGGGCTGCTCAGACCTCTAAAAGCAGCCTGTAAGCAATACTCAGAAGGTTGTCATAACTGAGAACAATTCCTAGCTCACTGTTGGTGCAGCTGAGCACCAAAGAGCAATTTCTGCTTTTGTGCCAAAATAAAGCAGATACAGAGTCAGGTCACTCAAGGGAATATGAAAAGATCTATAAAAGACACTCAGCACATAAGATCTGCACAGTAATACCTGCACATACCTCTGCTGACTCAGCCTTTGTATTTAAAACGTCTCATCTCTTTTGAGAGACTACACTTTAGTCTGAGTCTTTTCCGAGAGACTGTTTTGAGTACCCATACTGACCAAAAAAAAAAAAAAAAAAGGGGCCTTCCAAATCTTTTAATGCACTAAAAATGTTGGTTTATTGTANAAGACTACTTGTAGTCACATGTTTTGTATTAGTAGAAAGGTTTTAAGTGGGGCTGTTGTATGCATAGGGATAAAAGGTCAGGGTTTTTTCTGAGGTATAGCTGTCTATGTGATGTTTAGATTCTAGAGTCAATTTGCACTGCCTCAGACGATGGCTGAGATTAGAGGAGAATCTTCTTGCTAAGAAGTGGCACAAAGTGCAGAGATGCAGCCTGACCTAGTAGGTTCACAAATACAGTTCAGCATTTCACAGACTTAGCAGCTCAATTTTGAAGACACTGTGTGTATAAATGAGCTTAGCAGAGTTCCTGAGCTAATGAGCTCTGACTCTTGCTACTGCGCAATAACTGGGGCACAGAGCTGCACTAATACAGCTTTGCTGCTCTGTGGCCTGGAGCTGGCTCATTGTTCTCAGATTCCTGTGAGAATGCTGGGCCCACAGCATGCTCAGCACAGTCAGAGCCCGCCGAGATCTGTCTGCACCCATCAGTGCCGAGTGATTTGGGAGGTTGTTTCCAGTGTCCTTTGAATGAATCCCAGATGAGGCTGGTTCTTCTGCTCTATTAGAACTCCTCTAGTTCCAAACTACTTTTGGGCACTAAGTAGAGTGTTTTTCAGGCTTCTGCTTTACTACCATTTGGTGAAGAATAAAATTACTTTATTCTAGAGACATATGAGTTCAGAACACCATACTGGATTCCGAGATAGTGACAAAAACTGCTATGAACAGCTGGCAATAGTTTGGGGATTTGTTTGGGTTTTGGTTTTGGGTGGGGTTTTTTTTCCGTGGGCTTTTTTGTGGGTCTTTTTTTTTTTTTTTTGTCTTTCAATTCTATTATCAGATGTATGAGTGTGCCATTTTGGCAAGGTGTCATTTTCCAGTTCATTGCTTTGGAATGTCATGTGAGAAATGTGCATTCGCATTACAAGTCACTTTAATGGGTAATTGGATAAATGCAATTTAATGAGAGAAATGAATTTTTTTTAATCAATGTTTATGTAATTCATCTGTCAAGAAATTACCCTTATGCTATAATATAACATTAAGAGAGACAAAATAAAATAATGAGATGAATAAATTATCCCGTACTGAACACTCATGTTAGATATGCTCTTTCCTCTTTTCAGTTGTATCTGTTAGTAAGGCTTCTGCAAGAAAAGAAAATCATGATTGGGCAAATGAAGGTTTAATAGAGATTTCCAGTTTGCTTCAGTCCAAATTTAGACAGTGGCTTTTGTGCTAGAAGTGTCCAAGTTGTCTCCTGTCTGAGACTCAGAACCCTGATGCAGATGCCCAAGTCCTGCTGTACACAACTTTCCTCATAGCAGAATGTCCCAGAGAATTCTGTGGTTGCTAAAGATGTTATGCTGACACATTCATGTTTCTGCTTAGGACTGATTTCTGGGGTTCTCTTAAGAAACTACCTTAGGACTACATTGGGATTAGAAGAAGGAGGAGGCTTGGATTCATTTTGCCTGATGTTAGTGGTCTGGGCTGCTTACATGCAAAGACCAGAAAAAGACTTGTCAGAACGCAAAAGGTTTTATCTGAGGTGAAAATGAGTGTAGACCATGGACTGACAATGGGGACACTCTGGTAGAGGAAGGTATTTGCCACTCTGTAGGATCACTTTTGGCTCTCGAACTGAGAGAATGTCTTACATTTTGTTGTATCCTAAGAATGTTCTGACACTGCCATCAATTAAACATTAACTCACCTCTTCACCTGATGCAATGTTTACAGATTTATTTCTGGTTTGTATAATGGCAGTGCCTTTGGCCACTGTTTTGGGATTTTACTAGGGGCTGCTAAATGGAAGTATAAACTGAAAAGCCAATTTTCATTGGCTTTCATATTTCCACTTGGAAGTGGAAATAGACTTGTATCTTTCACAGGCTGAGAGCAGAGTGGGTTTTGCAACCCTAGATTCTCTAGGGACTTATATACTACCTCACTGTATAGGACACCCTTGACAGTGCTCAGGTTGTACCCCACAACTCTGTCCTGGGTTGAAATTCTCCTTTATGTGCTTTCTGGTTGCAGTTCCCCAAAGTAGTACCATGAATTAGTTTGAGCATAGAGCAGATGTAAGTAACAAAGGGCTTTAACAGAAAGCATGTGTTCTTCACGGGGCAGGCACCGAAATCCCTAAGTTGTGTTTGCATTCGCAGGTACATTCTCTGCTCTTCTTACATAATATAAGGCAGTGTTTAATCTATCACCTGGGGTTTTTTTTCCTCCAAGGAATTTTAACATTTCATCTCCTCTCAAGTACTTTACTGGGACCTGAGACACTACCCAGTGAATTAGTCTTTTGCCTCTATGGCAACAAATAAGTCCTATTTATTCTATCTGAGCATGTGGTTACTTTTTAGGACACCTATATAGTGCCATAATGCCTCTTTTAGTAAGAGTATGATTGTAATTTGATTTATTTTGGAAAAAGAAAAGTATCTTGCTCAAGACTATTGATCATGAGCTTTTTTCATACATTAATATGAATACTTTTAGGATTGGTTGACATAAAATATTCATCTTTACCGCTGAAAAAATGTGTAGCTTTGGCGAAATACGTAAAAACATTATAGTGCTATTAAACAATCTCTGAAAACAAAAGGAGAATTAACTGGTTTGTTTTTCATGGTCTATTTAGAAAAACAGCAAAATTCTAATGCAAGTTATATCCTTCTCACATATAACAGCTGTTATTTGTAGTATGGGCAGAATTGGTTTTTCATTATTTTCAAAAATATGTTAGAAGTTATTATCCTCCTTGTATCCTAGTCATAAGATATATTGCACGTAGCCAACCCTTCTTTTGTGTTAATTTTTCAGTTTATGCTTGTCGCGGGTTGACACTGGTTAGGCACCTAACACCATGAAAATTATTTATTTATTTGCCTCTGCGATAGCTAAGCAGAGAAGGGGAAATTAAAACTTCATTTTTATGAGGTGAAATAAGGGTTATTAAAAAAAAATGGAAAAACTTCAAGGCAAAATAAGCTCAGACTTAGAACTGAATAAAGAAAATTTATTACTAACAGAATTAAAAGTAAAAAGAATAATGAGAAACCAAAGCAAACTTCCAGAACACCTTTCTCTTCCAGTACCTCCCTCTTTCCACCAAACAGCGCAAGGGAAACAAACATGGAGGTTTGGTCAGTGTTTCATTACTTAAGAGTCTTTCTTTATGTTTAAGGAAAAGAGTTTCTGCTGCTTTGCCATTGGATTCCTCCCACGGAAGATAGTTCTCTGCTAACTTCTCTGGCGTGGTTCCAAACTTTCAACAAGCAGCAGTCTGCCCAAAATCTGCTGCAGTGAAAAATATCCCTCCCATGCATCTTGCAGTCTTCCCACACTGCCATCACGGGTCAATAATAGTCATGGGGTTTTAGTCTTTTAAGGATGAGCTATTCCAGCCTGAAAGCAAAGGTTCTCTTCTTCAGTCTCTAAAGCCTTTTACATCATCTGTGGGCTCTGACACCTTCTTTTCACGGGCTGCACGTGGGTTTCTGCATCCCCCCATGTACCTCATCACATGAATTATAGAGAAAAACAAATTTCTGTATTTATAGTCCTCAACACGACTTGCAAGAAGAATTTCAGCTCCGGCGCAGGGAGCGCCTCCTCTCTTTCCCTTCCCCCACTGACTGTGTCGCCGCCATGTTGGCCTCCTCACATGATGTCACTTTTGTTTCTCTCTGACTTGGAAGGAAGTCGGTATCTGTAAAGCTGCAGCTGAGAAGTTGATCTTGTCTGCATTCTGCATCGGGAAAGACTTGCCGTGTTTCTCACTGCCGGTTGTGTGGTGTTTCTCTCCGATTTGGTGTGAGCCGTGCCGGCTGCGTGAAAGGGCCCGCTGGCAGCCTCAGATGACTCTCAGTCGCGTGGTCCCAGCTCACTGGGAGAGGTTTTCCAGCCGTGCAGCTGCTCAGGCTCGAGTAGCTTTCTCCTGGCAGCCTGGCGTTGCACCGCCATGCCGGGGGGACCCGGGCCTTCTCCAGGACGGGGCCTGGGGGCCCCTCCGCCTTCCTCGCCACCCCTCCGCAGGGAAGCAAAAAGTAAAAAGGAAGTTCTCGTGTTTCCTCCTTCCTCAAATATGTACATCACGGAGGCGTTACCAGCTTATTTAACTGGTTTAGCAACCTGTCCATCAACCATCAGCTCTGTGTTGGCCATAGAAGCCCTTCCAAACTTCCAAACCACCACAATGCTAGTAACTTGATTATGAAGCTTTTGAGAGTAATTACAACCATGCTGGTTTTCTGCTGTGAATACATGTTTTGTCTTGAAGTAAAAAATATAATTCAAATTTTAAAGGTTGTACATTTGCAATTATAATTCCATAAACCCACTCATTTGTTTTCTAGCCAAACTAGTCCAGGGCAGGGGTTAGAAAACTTCCTGAAGTTTTTCTGAAGAGATTTCTACCCAACAGCAATGCTCAATTGGAGGCTGAGGAAAAGTGTGATTCTCTCTTTGCCAGTTTAAGCTCCTGCTGAGTGCACTGAGGTTGCAGACTTGGTAGCTCCTGAATCTCCTCCTCTTGTGACTCAGTTCCTGCCCTGGTTCAGTGGATAGGTGAGAGCCTACCACCACCTTGGGGTGAAGCAAACACTGGTCACATCAATAATGTACTGTTGCGGTCATGCAGTGCAACACTGCGGCATTAATTGGAAAGCATTAATTTCAGTGATAGTTCTGACAAAAATCTCTGTCCAGGCTTTTCTGCCTTTCCTTAACAGGCAGCACCAAGGGAAAAGAGTGCTCCGAGTTCCTACTCAGTGATTCAGCACTTTTCAATGTCTATCTTGGTGCTATGTACACAGAGAGCTCATTAATATGTGTCTTTTCGTAATGTTGTTTGTCCTTTTCCCAGTGGTACAAGTAAAATGCTGCTGTTCCCATGACTTTTACCAATTCCCAACCTGTGCATAAGTTTAAAACTGCCTACAGCCTCCTCAGTAGAGGGAAATTATTATGGAGTGACATAAAGAATTTAAAACTCAATAGCACTTCTGGAATAATACCCTGTTATGACTGCTTATTCCAGAATACAATGGCATGCAGAGCCCCATTGTGGCTGTTGCAAAATGGCTTTTACTGCAGCATCTGGTTTTGGTCAAGCTTGTTGTGTGTTGCGGGTCCAAAGGGACTGTGGTCACAGCCCTCTGGGAGAGTGCAACTTTACCCTCATTCCACAATATTTTTAAGGGAGTTCATAGCACGCAACTGACCCTGTCATTCACTTGTGCTGGTATTCCCCTGTCTCTTCTTAAAAAAGGTTTCTTGTTCTACTAATTATCACCAGACTATTTTTAGCAATATAATGTCCTCCTTTGATTTTTTTTGATGGCGGTTGAAACTGTTAAAACTTTTTTTTTTTTTGGTAACTATTTTTATCTTAAATCCTGTAAATGTTATTATTGTCAGACATTTAGGTAATATCTTGTAACAATTTTCAGGTATACTGTATTCTTCCTGGGAGTTGAATTGCTCAGTCACTAGAAAAAGAAATTTTGTATTGGACTGCTAAAAACTCTACAGCAAGTGAAATTCTCCTGGAACTCTGGATGAAAACATGTGGGATATGATAACCTTAATAGACTGTTTGAAGATGGAAGGAGCATAATTGTAAGGGCTGTTAACCTAGACATTCTTACCACACTGTCAAATTATGTAATATCAGCTATGTTGTAAACTAGGATGAGGGGTAAACAGAACATTGATACAATTGACAGGCAAAATAAATACTAAAATAAATACTAATAAATAAATACAAAATAAATACTAAAATAAAAATACATTAACCATCCGAAGTCTATAAAATACTTTCAAAGTCTGACATCGTTTTCGGTGTCATGTGCTTGACGCAGTACACAGTATTCCTCAGGAGCAAAATTCCTGACCAGTCAAGCACATACCAAGGGAGAGATGTGTGAGACTATTTCAATGGTGTGCTATTTTTACAATATACAACAAAGCTGCTTCTCACAAATACTCAGGTTTCACTGTATTCACGTGGAGTTTGCAAACCTGATTCTAGGAGCACTGTGGACTTTGAGTATCATGTCCCATGTTTGCAGATTTGTTTTAATCTGCCAGTATCTTGGAAATATTACTAGCTTACCGTGGTGAAAAAATACCATTTCCTGGTTGTATAACGTGTTCCTCTGGAAAGCCGCTTCTTAGGAAGAATAGCACAGGAATCTAACCCAGCAACTCTTGCAAGCATTCCTGCTTAATCTGAGAGGATAAACCCGTATTAGGAAGCACATTTCTTCTCTGTAAAGGGCTAAGAATTTCAGGCAATTTCCTTACTGCTCATTAGAGGTCAGTAGTGAAGCACGATGGAAAGAAGAGTTGAGCAGGCATTTAAAGAACTTGGTTCCCTTCTGTTCAGGCTTTGAGACAGGGGAAAAAAAATCTGGTTTCCAGATGTAGAATTTAATTATAGTCTCTTAAAAGAGATTTTGTGTTAAAATGAATGAGGATATAGTTTATGAACACTGGATAAAACATAAAAGTAATTAAGTCCTTGGTAATATTTATTTTATGTTCTAGGACGGTATCCAGGAATTGAATGCGTGCTAGATGATTTTGTAGGCAAACCCAACAGATTTAAATTACAAATTAAAGGTGTAATAATTATCTCAGTATACCTCCCAACAGAGATACATTACATGAGAGAAAGCCACTTTGCTGCCTTAGGGACAGTGACTGTCATCTTCTGTTCTGACTAATCAGTGCTACAGGGATATGGTGAGTGCCATCTAAAAGTTTCAGATTTTATGACCTTGTTTGTATTTTAATGTGGACGTCGAATCACAAATGCATGCAATGTAACTCTCACTTGGTCACTGATGTCCTGAATGGACATCTGATCTTGCACTTTTAATATGCATCATTAAGACCCATCTCCCCTCTCCTCTAAGCCCCATTATGGCTCCCATCCAAGTCTCACCATTGTTAAGACTTCACTGCCTCATACCAACTTTATTGTCAGCACCCTAAAATAGTAGACCCCTAGGGACTAACAGTTCATATTGGTAAAAATGGTGAAGCAGTTTAACAGTTTAAAACCAGTGCTTTTAAACATTCTTGAGAAATTTACATAATCTGAAAAAAAAAAATTCCTCCACAGTCATCTAATTTCAGAGTGAAGAATCACTGCGACTTTCATTTTGGTCTTAGAGACAGAATTATTAGTGTACTAAATCAAGTAAATTGCATATCATGCAAAGGGAGGTTATTTTCTGGATTTAATAATGCAAAATCAATAGAAGCATTTACTGCATTCTGGTGCTTTCTGAACACGGTCCGAGACAGTTTTTCAAAAACCAGTTTTTCAGCACTCGGTCTACTGTGAACTGCTGCCAAGGCAGTTCTTCATAAGCCACTCCCAGCAGTCTCTGCAGTTAACATCTTCCTTCCTCATCCCCTCTTCAGGTTTTGCTTAAAGCTTCAAGTGAACATTTCAGCCTTTACATATAGGAATAAAAATCACAATCAGTCAGCACAAAGGTGTGCCTCTCTCTTATGGAAGTTTTGGGTTTTGACATAAAGATAAAAAGGGTGCCTTTAAGAATCCAAAACTTCACTCCTTGTCTTCTCCATCCCATTGTCCCCACTTGGCAAGGAGCTGGGCTCTTTCCTATTGAAATCAAACAAATAGTTCTTGATGGCTTTTTCTGAAAGTTGCAATTACCTTTAAAAAAAAGGAATATTCCTTCCATCAGTATCAGGGATATATATACCCATCTCTATCCACTGCCCTTTCCAAGCTATGGAAAGGGTTGTGGTTGCAATCACATTAATCTCAAGAGTTAAACTAATGGAATCCTTTTTTCAGTTTTGAATATGACTTGTGTTAAACATGGTATGTTAAAATACCTAAAGAAATCAGACACTCAAAACTGAATCTTGCTCTGATGGACAACAGAGTTACCAGTTTAAACTGAAGTACCAGGAAATCCATTAGCATACTCTGCTTACCATTCTCATAGGAGATAGTTATTCCCAGGAACAAAAACATTTTTAAAGTGAGGTGGTAAAGTCAATGTGGTAAATGAACGTGAACTGCATTTTTGAAAGAATCTCAGGGACTGTATGTGTATTCAGCTTCTGGAATTGATCCTGTTCAGTGGAAGACTGCCTAAGATGAAGGTTTAATTATGGAAGTTTCCTAGCAGGGAACTAGTAAATAAAATAGAGATATTTAGGATCTGACCCAATAGATGGGCCTTAAAGGTAAGAAGTAACCATGCCTGTTTTTAGGGAAGTATAGATGCACCTTCCCCAGGAAAAAAAAGATGTAAAATTATTTAATTTTCTGCTGCCTGTAGTGTAATTATAATGTGTATTGTGAGGCAATGAGAAAGTAAATCTTTGTGATTATCATGCAATTCTGTCTCCCTCTCCTTTCTCTTCCTTTCAGATGGGGGTAATGGCACAGTTGTGAGACTTTAGATTTTGCCTAAGTGCAAAAAGTTCTCTTTAGATACTGAAGGGGCACAAAGTTTCATAGGTATCTAAATACCTGGTTGTCCCCAGCATGTCTTCAAGTTCATGGGCAGAACCTCTAGGCAGTGCTCGGTGAGGAATGATGGGGCATCATGTTCTGATTCCAGGCTGCTTGAGCTATGCAGTGTAACTGTTTCTAAGTTAATTCAGCAAATAAAAGGCCAGGTTTTCTGCTCCATTAGATGTGACCTGTATAGCCAGCTAGACTTAAATTGATTTGAATTGGCATTTTGGTTCCCCTAGTCCAGGGCTGCTGTGAGGAAGAGAACTGCAGGTATAGCAGAGGAGGTGTTTTGTTCTGCTCATCCTTCTCCTTGAATGTTTGTTTTTCTTATTATTTTTTCTTCTCATGAGAACTCAGAAAAAGGAGCAGAAAGGCACAAAGGTAGTTTAACATCGTTCCCTGATCTTTATCATGTCCTGCTTCTATTGCCTAAGCAAGAAAAGTAACTACAGAGCAGTGTAGAGATTTCCCATATTGCTTTAATGCAGCTAATGTGGACACTCCTAGCACTCGGCCATGGCAGCGTGGAGCTGCATTTGCTTAAATTGTAGAGGACGTATGTTCTGTATTTACCCTTATTTACTAGATTGAAGCATGGGGAAAAAATTTTTCTATGCTAGATTTCAACGTCCAGAGTATTATAACATATTTTGATCTTTTATCCGTATTTCTCTTTCAGTGAAACAGCAGGGAAGACATGCTGGTCTGCCAGAGAATTGTAACTTTCAAGTACTGCTGCAAGTCACACTAAAAACTGCTCTGTCTTCCCAGGCAGTCTGTGCTTGGTTCAGTGCAGTTGTGCTGGTCTTCTCTCCAGGAAATGTTCCAGAGCAATGGTCTGATAGCAAGTGTGCTGTGGACCTAACTCATCCTTACCTTCTAATTTGCTGGCACTTTGATCTATGTAATATGATGTTAAATGTATCAAAGTGTTGAAAATCCTGTTCTGAAAATACTCTGCACTTACAAAAGGTTATTTTTTCCCAAACGATTTCACAATGTAAAACCCAACCCGAAGGCAAAACAAATCTCATGCAGAAAAGGAATGGAAGGAAACCAGAAAGGGTATTTCTTTGGGTATCTTACTATTTGCATTATTACGTAACTGTTTATGGCAAGTTAAGATGCCTAAATAAAAGACCATTGAACATTTTTTTCTAATTTATTTTTTTGTGTGTGTGTGTCTTCATCACTTATGGGAAAACTGGCAAATTCAACACTTTATGTTTTGTAATATACTGTAGCTTTACCACATATTGTTTCTTTCTCTAGTTATATTTCTAAAAACCTGCTCAGGTCTATTCTAACTCCATTGCCACTTTTTCATCTGTGTTCAGGAAGGGAGTCAGTATATAATACTAATGAATACTTCTGGATAGACAATAAAATGGTCATTGCAAGCACTCTTTTCTTTCAAAACCACTCTACTGAATATAAAGGTAGAATTTTCCTTGTGTCTATAATCAGACTACACTCAGGCTTAATCTCAGTAAGTGCATTTTGGAAAATAAGATACTTTTTCCCAAACTACACTTCAATTTGTTCTAACTATTTCAGTAATTAAGAAGAAAAATCAGTATTTTTATATCAAAAGATACCAACTTCACACCATTATTCGACATTTATCTATACTGTAGCCCTGAAAAGTTTTGTTTAGACACCTCTTATGTTGTCTGTGAAGCAAAGTATTTATCTTGGTAATCTGTACCATCAATATCTTGCACCGTAGTGATTGCCAAATGATTGTACCTTAGACTTAGACCAAATTTCATTGTTCCCTAAATCTCTGAAAAGAAGCTCTACTCCTGAAATATTTACTTGAGCATTTGGGGACAAAGACTTTTTGAAAATGAAACGTTGAGGTGTTGAGAACCCACACACTGGGCCAGAAATATGGGGCAGTGAGAAGTAATAGGTAGTTTTGGTTCAAAATACTTTGTTAGAAAATGATCAAGAGCATATTAGAAATACAATACAATGACTGCAATATTTAATAGCCTTGCAGGTTTTATTTGTAACCTTTACATTGCTACGTAACTGCAAAGGGGTTTGGGGCATAATTGGTTTTTGCAACAAGTTCATGATACAACTTGGATGTTACAATGGCCTTTTACTGAATGAGGATTGCCATATCAGGCCATGGTTTCAGGTGACTGCAATGCAAAGTCTAGGTCTTGAGAAGCTGTTAAGTGACTATTTGAATTCCAAGTAGCCAAGGAGATTCTAAGTGTCCTTTAATGCCTTGCAGAAATAGTAATACCCACCCCCCCCCCGCTCCCCAGTTTCAGAACTGCTCATAATTTTAATGTGTTACTTTAGTCAACAGAGATTAATTGAAGAAAGACCAGAGAAGTTATTTTCAGTCACCTGACTGGCTTCTGCAAAGCCAAAGCAGCTGGAGCACTATTACCACGTAACTCATCCAGAGGGGCCATTGCCATTAGTCACATTAATATCTGAATGCACCATTAGCTTAGGCGGACTCTCAATCAACATCCATTTCATTTTTCTTTCATGAATAATTGTTTCTGTGAAGGACAGGTGGCTGGCTCCAGCCTTGACAGAAATCCGAGGGGGATGCTCCTTCCCCATTTAAGTTTCCAGTCCAGGATTAAAGACATTTTGCATATTCTGGTCTGTGGTAAAGACAGATTGTATAAAAGTGGGCAAAAATCAAATAATATCTTGACAATCTCAAATAATCAATAGTAAACTATTGTGGGCTAAACTCTGGGTAGTCCTTTCACAGACCCATACCACGTAGAGAGTGTTCTTTTATGGCTGTTGTGTGACCTTCTCTGAAAGCTCAGAAGTTACATCTTTGCCTCTGAGAAAGAAGCTGTAAAAAAGATGGAAAGGACAAAGTACAGTGCAGCATTCATTGACAGGCCATACTGCAAAAGCCAGGTGGCATTTTGGTGAGTAGAGCAAAGACTACTGCCTATATAGTAATGCACATGCATCAGAAGCATTGTCATGGGACTAATTCTGGAGCAGAACTGTTCTGGCTGAATTCTCCCCCAGACGAATAATTTACATCTACATCTGAGTGGGTGTTTAAAAGTATCTTGTTTTAGAATGCACAATCGAAGTGTAAAGCAGCAAGCCCTATGGGCAATTTCTAATCTGTCCTGGAGGAATGTTAATTGTTGGGTGATTTGTTGCTGGATTCTGCACCTGGGATGGGGTAACCCTGGTTGTGTGAATAATGTCTCCAAGAGCTTGGAGACAAGTGCTGTGGAAAGGGACCTGGGAGTCCTGGTCAATGGCAAGTTGAACTTGAGTCGGCAGTGCCCTGGCAGCCAGGAGGGCCAAGCATGTCCCAGGGGGCATCAGGCACAGCATCGCCAGCCGGGCAAGGGAGGGGATTGTCCCGCTCTGCTCTGCACTGGGGCGGTCTCACCCTGAGTGCTGTGTGCAGTTTTGGGTACCACAATATAAAAAAGACATTAAGCTATAAATGAGTGTCTAAAGGAGGGCCATGAGGATGGTGACGAGTCTGAAGGGCAAACCTCATGATGAGAGGCTGAGGCCATGTGATTTGTTCAGCCTGGAGAAGAGAAGACTGAGGGGAGACCTCATTGTGGTCTTCAACATCCTCAAGAGGGGAAGCAGAGGGGAAGGTACTGATCTCCTCACTCTTGTGATCAGTGACAGAACTGGATAAAATGTCATGAAGCTGGGCCAGGGAAGGTTTAGGTTAGATATCAGGAAAATATTTTTCATCCAGAAGGTGGTTGGGCACTGGAACAGGCTCCCCAGGGAAGTGGTCACAGCTCCAAGCCTGACAGAGTTCAAGAAATATTTGAATAACACTCTCAGGCACATGGGAGGACTCTTGGGGTGTCCTGAACAGGTCCAGGAGTTGGTCTTGACGATCCTGACGGGTTCTTTCCAACTCATATTCTATGATGCTATGATTTCATAGTTTCAACAGTGCAAAAAAGAAAAAGCATTTGACTCACCAAGCAGGGATAGACTAAAAACATATTGCTACCGAACTATGACAAACAGCCCAGATGTACTAGAACATCCAGCAACAAGGACCCACATGTGAAATGCAACAGTTGGAAGTACTTTCAGGTTTTCTTCTTGAACTATTGCTTAATTATGTGTAGGGTAGTGGTAGGCAGTGTAAATCCATGTGTTTGAGAAAGCAAAAAATCAAAGAATGCTCATATTCTTGTCCATTTCCATTTAAGCCGACCCTTCTAGTCTCGAGGCTTCACAGAGCTTCTAGAAAAGAGTTTTTACAGCATTGAGGAACAAGGAGGTGGTGCTCACAGAGGAGCATTTCACAAATGCAGAATTCCAGCCTTCAGAGGGAAAGTATGTAGGATTGTGGATGGTTACAGTGTCCCAGGATCATAAGAAGGAAGTACAATCATATCACAGCAGTACTAAAGTAATGAGATATTTTTACTAGGATATTAGTCACCTTTATGCCAAATTTCCTGCAGTGTTCCAGACAAAGCTGTAGTTCTTAGGTCTGCTTTGTAGTTTTCTGCTCCTGACAGTTGTGCTTTAAACTTCTTTGAAATAAATCTCTGTATTTGGAAAAGTCAAACTGGAGGCAATTTAAAATACCAGTACAACTGGATAGCTCTTTTCATTTGAAAGTAAATTAACTAAAAAATGTTGTTTGGGAAGGGGCAAAACTGTTCATGATGTATGTCAAGTTTGAGGAATAGGAATATCTGGAAAGAATGATGAAAATATTTGAAGTTGAAAAGTTTAATTTTGAAAAGTACAGAAGTTTTAGACTCTTTCTCAAAACGGTGGTTTTGCATAAAAAATTTTCTTAAGATCCATATGAAAAAGTAAAATATATATTCCATTCTTCCCAGCAATATTTATGCCAGGAAGAATGTCAGGAATATTTATTTATATTTATACGAGCTGAACTCTTTACCCACACTGTGGATTCTAAAGAACACTTAATTAGATTTAAACATACTCTTAGAGCTAAGCATAGGTTTTAGGGACATGATGGAGCATCTTTATTCAGTTAGAGCTTGGACACTGATTTTAATGAGTCATTCTAAAAAGATTAAGAAAATATTTCAACCTGTATTAGACTGAGTTTGTGCATAAAGGCTTCGATGTGTGTCGTACATACTAAACAGTGTAAATGGTTACTCACTATTAGTGCATGTATGATTTCTAGAAAACATGTTCCTTCACATCTGCCTTTTCTGTGACTGAACCCTTTCCTTTGGGAATTTCTTCTTTTCACTAGGAAGAAGACCTCTCGAAAGAAATGTTCTGTGTTAAAATACTATCTGTCTGCTGCAAAGTAGATTTTGAAATGAAATTTGAGCTGTTTCTTTGTTTGGGCTCTATGTTTGCATCCAAACATTTAAAAACTGCATTGGCTGTACTTTCTATTAGAAGATACCTATGGAAAGATTTAAAAGAGTGAAAGATTTCAAGTCAGAATGAATTTACCTTTCACAATCCTTATAACAAAATTATAGAGAAAATACAAACCCTTTTGTGATCTTATTTTTCTGCTCTGTGATTTCATTACTAGTCACAGAAATATTTCCAATTAATGAAGATAACCGATGACTGATTACTCAATGATGCAGCAGAATAAATCTGTAGTAACCATAATTAAAGAGTAAATGTGTTCCACACTGCCCATGCAGTGGGTATTAAATGTGTTACATGGAAGAAGCAGACACCTTAGTGATTACAAGCAGTTCCCTAATAAATTTAGAGAATTAATTCCTGCTGAACATCTTGCATACAGATGTAAGTTTAAACTTATCAAAAATATTTTTAGAGTTCTGTCTTTTTTGAAGTCACCTCCAATTAAAATAGCTGTGGAAAGAAATCATTTTTCACAGCTGAATATCTGTGTTTCTCTTACAGCTAAATAAGAGGTTTTGGCTGGAATCAAAGACTCATGAAGTAAGACCCATGGGGAGCAACCAGTAAAAATAGATCTCTTCATGCTCTGCTTTACATGTTTTCTAACCTCTTTAACACTTAAGTGATGAGTACACTGAAGGAGACAGAAGTTCTCACACCCCCACCTTGTCATAGTGATGGAAAACTCTGTCAGTGCTGGGGGACCAGCAACATGGGTGAGGATACCCAACACCCCTTCCAGCACTTGGTGGGTTCTCCAGCCCTTGGGAATAAGAGTCCTGCAATATCATACATCCATGGCTTGCCTAACCCATCTGATTCCTGCAGAAGGAAACAATGTCATGCAAAGGTATGCTGAAAAGACATAGATTCTGGGTCTGTTTTACTGTTTTGGTGGACTCCTCACAGGCTGGTAGCAGTAGATGGTGTGGATACTTTTCATCCTGACTTTGGTTTGCTTTTTGTAGCTGTAGAAAACCAGATCCAGGAGGAGGATCTGTGTGTTGTGCACAAAAAGGACCCTGGTGAGAAGGGAACAATGACCATGTATTCTCTGTTCACTTTGGTACAAGAGAAATTAGCTCCTTGCAATTCAGGAGATGAGATTTTATTTTGCTCGCATCATTTTTAATATTGTCATCATCAAATATTGTCTAGATAGATTTTATGTCCACAAGTTCCTTTGCACAGATACATTTAATAACAGCCTTGACTTTCATGTCTAGAAGAGCTCCCTTGAACTCATTACTCCTAGTCTTTTAAAATCATGATCCCTACAGGAACTTAGCCAGCTAACCAGGAAATAATGGCCTGACATTGAGGCAGCTAAAAACAAATGATCCACTTTCATATGAATATATATATATATATATGTATGTATGTATTTAATGTATGTAACTTACAAATTTGACATATTTTGCTGCTTTCCCTTTATATAATGCTTGTAGAAATATTTTAGGGGTTGCTGCTTTTGCTGCATTGTAACTACATTTGTTCATAGAATGAAATGGTCAGATCAATATAATCATGGCAATGAGCTTCTGTACAGGCGCCTTTATCAACAGAACTTTTTCAAATGGGTGTAAGTTTGCTGTTTTAAGAGCTTTCTGTATAGTTGTTCAGCAATTGAGCTGATACATGTAAGTACTCAGGGATTTGCCATTGCAGTCATCTTTCATGGGAAAGTTTATTCTATAAAAATGAAAACTTTGTTTCAGAAAATTTCTGTTTTGGAAGGAAGTTTTGGGTTTGAGAGTGACCTGACATCAATTCAGTGATTCATTTGTGGTTTCAACACAAAGTAAGTCCTTGATATTGCTCTGAATGCTTCCAGCATGAGTACTTCAGAAGCACTTCCAGAAGATGGCAGTGCATGACACTGTGCCTGCTCAAAACATAATTCCTCTTTGCTAAATCAAGAAATCCAGCCATCAGTCAGCCTCCAGAAGCCTGACTGCCAGATTAGCCTTCAGATTGCAAAAACTTGACACCAAACCTATGTTTCCCTTTGTATTTGGCCTGCATTTACAAACAAATTGGTCAAAAGACACCAGCAGTTATGAAGTCCACTTTCCCAGTGTTATCCTCTGAGTTTAAACATATCTAAGCCTAAAAGTGCCAGATCTTAATCAGTTGTAATTACTACTTAGAATTAATAGCTTTCCTGAATTGCTGACTTGAAAATGATTCAGAGACATTTCCCTGCACCTTTCTTGAGGTGCTATTAACTTGATTTTGAAGAGACTTTAACATTTTGAACATCATGTCCTAATCCTTGTATTATCTTTACTTTCTTTTCGAGTTTGTTTCACGAGGACCTACAAATATACAAATGCAACAATAGCTCAAGTCAACATGTTGACCTTTAAAGTCTGCTTCCCTGTAGTTTCTTTTTGTGCACTTTGAAGTCAGCAGGAATGGTTTACATCCCACAATGACACCTGAAATACTCCCATAAAACTGGACTGTGGTAGTTGCTGTACAAGCAGAGTCCAGAGAACAAAATATACTGAACTGACCAAAGAAGTAATAAGGTCAGAGTTGGGTTTGAGTACAGAGGATGACCAGTATGTATTTTAATGGATTTATTTATCAAAAAACCCTTTTATCCTCAGAACTTTCTGTATTTTAGATGTTAGTTCACATTTATAATGTTTTGTTTTAAGTTTTGTTACTTGAATTTTCAGTTCTGTAGACTTAGCTATTTCCTTGCTCTGTCGTGTCTGAGTGTATGAGGTGTTTGTTCCTGACACTAGGTGTCACACTAAGAATGTTTCTGTGTCTGGAAAGAAACAAAATCCGTTCCCAGTAAGTGAGAATACACACTTCCCAGAATGTCCACACAGTCCGAGTGCTTGAGATCAGTAGGAGGTTTTGCATTGATTTTGGTGCAGCAGAATTTGTGCCATTGATGCCTATCTTGATTCATTCCTTATAGAACTGCAAGACTTGGACAAAAACTGCCAATTTGGCAGTCACTTGGATTTGGTGTCCCCATTCAGTGTCTGAGGAGCCAACTAAGTGAAATGTCATTTGCCTCCAAATGTTGCCCAATCTTTTCCAAGACTTGGATAGAGAGTTCATTAGATTTTCCAATACACTATTCTAGCTCCATAATTAAAAGTCCAAATGAGCAGTTCTGAAAACAAAATTCAGCAGGATGGACTGTGACCAGATTTGCACGCCCTAAGAGCCAGAGTCAATGAACTGATTCCTGGGCTTTGACTGGAGAATGTGCATTATTCCATACTTCATGCTGAGCCCTCAACTCGCCTGTGAACCCACAGTCAGTGCCTCTTTCCTCTGCAATGAGTTCCGTGGGGACACTTCCATGGCCCATGTACACACTAGGAGGGTAGTGAGAGAGGTGGAAGAAGTAGCCCGGTGGTAGCAGAAAGGATTATTGTGCAATACTCGTGCAAAGTTGAGAGAGTCAAAGCTTCCAAATATTTTGCCAGGAGCTTTCCTGTCTATAGCTATTTATATATGGCCTAATCTGAAGCTTGTTGAAGTACAGAAGCTTGTGCATCAGTAGTGGTGCACTTTGGATTAGGCAGTTAGTGCAGATATGAAAAGATGGGTCCATGCCTGAAGTGTTTCCAATTATGAACAGAGAGTGTAGGTGGAAAGAGATGCAAGAGAGAACTTTAAATCTCTGTATTCATTTCTCATTTTTGCTTTTCTCATTTGAGTGAGCAATTTGTTCACCAGGTGTCTCATGCCAGCTCATACTGATAGATGCAAGAACTTTGTTTTGGAAGGTTCTGAAAGCTTTTAGAATTAAAGCCTTTATTCGTTCTTCTAGCCTGATGTTCTGAGAAAAGGGTTTAAATCCTAAACACTTGCAATTCTTCTGCAACACAGAATAGAGTCAAGTTGAAAGCACTATAAAACTTGTTTACAGGGACTCAGAGAGTGAAAAATTGTTTCATTTAAAATGTTGCAGAGGAAGTAGGATCTGACAGCTCAAGAGCCTGATTTTTTCCTGCTTCACGGCAGGGATAATGCATGGACCTTGGAGAGCCCTTACACCAGCTATGCATGTGTGGGCCAGATAACACAAGAGGGATACAAGGCAGTGGACAAAATCATTTCCGTTCCATTCACCTGCATCTTCGTGAGTTTTGTGGTTTGCAATATCACAAGGGAAGGTCTGCTCTAGTTTTCCTCCCATCACTGTCTTAATGGGAAGAGCAATGGTGGGACAGACAGAGCTGGTTCCCATATTCCTCTTTCTAAAGTAAGAGAGGTATCAAAGGGGAGGATACAGACCTCATAGGCCTATTAATATTGTAGGGCACTGTTTCCTTTGTCTTGTACCATTCTGATACATGTAAAAAACCCAAAGAGCTGTTGATGGTGAAAAATTGTCAATGTCAGGTTAAAATCTGAAATTCTTGGTGCTCGTTTCACCCTACTGCTCTTTGGCATGAATTTGGTCTGTGTTTGCACTAGCACAGATTAGATAGGCAGGTCCTATGGAGCAAAGCCTTCCCAGTAAAAGTAGAACATGGTGTCAGTTCTCATGTTCTGGGATCTCTGTTATGGCCATTAGACAAAACTCTGGTTGTATGTATAATAAAAAGATAATGTTGTGCAGAAGCGGTCAGGCTGGGTTCTGGACCCTGTCTCATGTATTAGGATGTATTAGCTGTTCTGCCACCTTCTTACACCCACTCAGACCTAGACAGAACATTGGTTTACAGTGTTCTGCATCCCAAACATTGAGAGATAATACCTGAGTGAGAGTCACTGTCTTTCAAATAAGAAAGCAAAAATAAAACTTTCATTGTCCAGTTTTGTCCTTCTCCATGCAAGACATTTAATGAATGTATGCAACGGGCTTATCTGCATGCTTGCGATAATGTCAACTGTAGCATGTTCAACATATTCTGCTTCAGATCACGTAGGAGATATGCAGGAAGCTGCACAAAACAACTGCAGGCAGAAGTGAGGAAGGAGGAGGTGGCCTTTGAGAGTCTGAGAGCAGCATTAGTACAGCTTTTACTGGCTGTTGGTGTCAACCATCGGCTTCTCAGTGCCTGTGGGTGCTGAACCATCAGCCATAAGATGAAAAACAGAAAAATCATGTGGGGTTTTTTTGTCCTTGGCAAACCACATTACTCTTGCTAGGTGAAGACAGCAATTCTGCAGGCCATCTGTCTCAGACCAGGGTTCAGCTGGAGGAAATTGTGACAAAGTTGCTAGGGCAGGATATGAAGTGGGCTATCTGATGCCTGCTTGTTCTCCTACCTCATACTGTCTTCTAGTCTCAGTGAAATCCTGAAACTGAAACTCTGCTGTGGGGAGGACCACTATTACACACTTGTTCATATGCCTTTGAAAAAAGAAGAGCCTCATTAAAGAAAATAATTTTGTGTGTGTGTCCAAGATCTTGCTGCCTTGTTCAGTCTGTTTTCTTTTGCATGTATGAGCACCATCTACCCCCAGGCAGCTGCACAAAATTCATCACAGACCAGTTTCTTTTTGATGATTTGGTTTCCTTTTAATAGCTGTCTAGAGGCAAATGCTTCTCAAACCATTGAGTCTGAACGAAAACCCTACAACATTTGGAGCAATTTGGATACAAAATGTTTGGCTTGGATCCATTTCTGTATTTCACTCTAGAGCCCTTCTTCTTCATTACTAGTGCACTAGATGTAATATTTTCCTTGTGCTGTTTCTGGTAACTCCTCTCACCTGTACAAAAGCGCTAAAAATTTGCATGATACTCTGAGCATCATTGCTGCCACCAGTGCAGAATGGAAACCCAAAGTGAGCAGATCAGCTTCTTTCTGCTGACCCATTCTGACCACTTTTAGACTGTTTTCTGAGGTGTTAAATTCTCCCGATATTAAAAATGCAGGAAAGTTAAAAGTTATCTAAGGAGCAGTTTCTGGGACCAGCTCTGATTTCTGAAAACAATGTTTGCCAACAATTTAAATCATCAGTGCAGCACATAATGGGGGCTAACAAGTTATTGCTCTCATGTGGTTCTCAGCAAAGCTGACTCAACTCTTGTTTCTCTCTGTGTTTCTTAATCTACCAACACAGTTGCAGCGTCAGTTATGTTTTTGGTGGCTGACATTGCAGGTCCTTGCTACTTGTTTCAGTTTGCTCATTTTGAAACTCAACATTTGTATTGTGAAAACACTGAAACTCATGAATTAAAGTGTCTCCAAAGAACACTCAGGACCGATGCAAATCTGCTTACATAACTCTCTTATAGCAGATTGAGTCAATCAAGCTTCTGTCTTCTATCACACTTCCGGTCTATTTCCATGATAAGAAGAAAAGAGGTAATCTTGTAATAAAAACAGCTCTATCATGTCTGCTTCCTTGGATGGCTGCATAGGACAAACCTATAAGTATTGTCTCACATAATGCTGTATTATTTCACTACAGGCTGATCTGCACTAGTAAGTGCAGGACTGTTAGGCAAAGTCAGCGCATGTGAATTGTTCTCCCTGTCTCACATTCTCTAAAATGTTTTTAAAGTCCTGAAGAGTGTGTGATGGCTTTGCATGCTTATTGACACCCTTATTGCAGTAAGGGGAGGACTCCAAAAGGACATCTGTGTGTACAGGATGTTGGATATCACTGAGGGATCATAACTTACATCTTTACAATAGAAATGAAAGCTTGAGAAAGGAGAGATAAGGGAATCTTTTCAGAACATATTAAATTTTAATTCACTGCCGACTATGAAGCTATTGTCTCCCTAAGAAAATATTTGGGTGAGATTTCCCTCAGTGCAGAACATGGCAAGCAATATGCGAAAGATTAAGCACAGTATTCTGAATCCATGAAAATTTGGTAGTTAGCAGTTCTGCAATCTTGGATTAAAATTAAATGTTCAGATTAATTTGGGGCTCAATTTTCATTCAAATTAATTTGAGGCTTCAATTTTCTAAGAACAAAAAGTGGGGCAAACCATCCTTATGTAAACATCTATTTCCAAAGACCACTTAATTCCATGTGCAGATAGGTTGCAATGCCTTGAGTTTAAAACAACAACAAAAATTATCTCTTACAGCTGGCTATTTAATCCTTCCTAATATTTTCTTGGGCTTTTTTAGCTGTATAGCTCTGTTTCTTACTATAACTCATCTCTTTTAGCAAGATTACCCTTCTGCTCTTTATAGTACCAATAATTTCCTCACCTAATATTTCCTCCTTCTCTCAGCCCTCCAGAGAACCCTTTTTGCTTCTTATTTAGCTGTAAAGTCAAAGCTTCATTTTGATCAACCAGTTTTGTGGTCCCTGACCTACTGCCTGTTGTATTTCAAGCAGCAGCATCTTAGAAACGCATTTGTTTTGATCACCTGAGAAATGTTCAGAACTATATATGCTAGTCTTTAGAAACACTTTGATGTGTGGGTACATGAATATTTTCCCTTCTGGCTTGAAACATTTGCAGGCTGCCAATTTTTAAAGTACTCAACAAACCAGTTGGAAGAAAGATGATCTTTTTTGCCATTAACTTTCTCATGTGATTTGGCAGAGTCGCCATGAATGAAAAGGAAGTGTAGAAACAGGACAGATTGCATTCATTTTAGAATCTGAGGACTGTGGCTTAAGAAGACATCAGCTTTTTTGGGGTTTTTTTACTATTTCTTTTACCCTACTCAAGTGTGCCTGGAACAGTGTTCCCATTTTGGTGTCTTTTGCAGTCTTTTTTAATTAGGCACATAAGTGCCCATAAAAACCTTGTATAAACCCAGAGCAGCACTTTTATGTAGCCCTACTGCTGGATGGCAAACTGCCACCTCCTGCCCCTCACTCATCCCCTTTGACTGATCATTTTGGCACTGCCTTACTTCTACACAAGACTTATTTACTTAAAAGACAACATTTCCATTTTGGGATTTAATTTTCTCTGTTTATAATTTTTTCACAGATGCTTCCATTAACTTTGCTTAGGATGTATACTGATCATGTCTGTACCTCTTATTTATTAGTAGTTTCTTTGCTGGCACTGTATGCTACGTGGAGTCGTTCTGTTGCTTTGACCTTGAAGTCTGGCATTTTAGAGACTCCCAGATGCCAGTTCTCCACCTAGTCATAGGAATGTGTGGATGCCTACCCAAAATTTTTTGTCCAGTTCTGCTGTGGCAAGACTTGGGCAAACCGATTCTATAGCATAGGTAACAGAACACTGGCATTTCAAAGGAATACAGGACTTGGTATTATATGTTGTTGGAATATTGTACTAATTACATTTCTGGAATAAAAGAGGAGAAAGGTTTGGAAGGTAGCAACACTCTATAACGTTTGCTTCAAACCTGAGATTATGAACAGCTGCACCTGCGCTGCCCTGTAAGCACATCTACTTTGTTGTCATGAGGCCACCTTTTCTGACCTTTCCACATCTGGAATGCTGTATTGGGATAGTGTGGTAAGGTTTTGGTAGTGGTGGGGCTTTAGGAGCAGTTTCTATGAGAAGCTTCCAGAAGCTTCCCCCACATCTGACATAGCCAATGCCAGAAGGCTCCAAGACAGACCTCCCACTAAGCAAGGCTGAACCCATCAGCGATTGTGAGAACACCTCTGGGATAACATATTTAAGAAGGGAAAAGAAATTACTGCACAGGAGCAATTGCAGCCAGAGAGGGGAGAGAGAACATGTGAGAGAAACAACTCTGCAGACCTCCCAGGGTCAGTGATGGAGGAGGAGGTGCTCCAGGCACCACAGCAGAGATTCCCCTGCAGTCCGTGGCGCAGCCAGTGCTGAGGCAGCTGTGCCCCTGTAGCCCATGGAGGTCCATAGAGAAGCAGAGACACACCTGCAGCCCGTGGAGGAGCCACGCACTGGAGCAGGTGGGTTCCCAAAGGAGGCTGCCATCCCATAGGAAGCCCATGGCTGAGCAGGCTCCTGGTAGGACCTGTGGAGAGAGGAGCCCAGGTTGGTGCAGGTTTGCTGGCAGGACTTGTGACCCCAATGGGAACCCACAGTGGAGTAACCTGTTCCTAAAGGACTGCACCACATGGAAGGGGCCTATGCTGGAGCAGTTCTGGAAGAACTGTAGCCTGTGGGAAGGACTCACATTGGAGAAGTTTGTGGAGGACCCTGTCCTTTGAGAGGGACTCCATGCTCAAGCAAGGAAAGGAGTCTGGCCCCTGAGGAGGAAGCAGTGGCACAGACAATGTATGATGAACTGACCACAGCCCCCGTTCCCTGTCCCTTGTGCCTCTGGCAGGGAGGAGGTAGTGAGCTGGGAATAAAATTAAGCCCAAGAAGAAGGGAGGGGTTAAGGTGGTGTTAAGATTTGGTTTTACTTTTCATTATCCTGCTCTGATTTGACTGGTAGGAAATTCCACTAATTTTCCCAAGTCAAGTGTTTTATTGCCCGTGATGTTGAGTGATGTCTCCCTGTCCTTATGTCAACCCACAAATCTTTGGTTATATTTCCTCTTCCTTGCTCAGCTGAGGAGAGTGATGGAGCAGCTTTAGCGGGCACCTGACATCTGGTCAGTGCCAACCCATCACAAATGCCAGATTAAAGACAGAGAACAACCTGGTCTTCGCAGAACCCTCTCTGTGCTCTTTCAGGCCTTGTGGATAACTCTTCTGGAATAGCCAGAACCTCTTTGGAAGGAAGCATGGCAAAGACAACATCAGTGCACCTCTTCTTCCATGATATGAGTTAGAGTGCATATCTTCCTTCAATATCAGGTTGACTGCACAGCAACACAGAAACAGTGTGCCAGAAAGGAGAATTTTTCTCTGTCCCATAGAACAATCCCACCTGAAACTCTTGCTAAAAAGCCTGATTCATTTCCTTCATGGACCAGCACCAAATCAGTGCTTTTTCAGAACCTTGGCTTTCTAAAACAATGTAAGCCTTGGTTCTCATCTGCACTTTCAAAGTCATTCAACAATACTTCATTTTTGAGCCTGAGCATACTTACATATGAGTTCAGTTATTGGCAGACAAAGATTGAAATTCAGTATTTATTTGGCAAATGGGTGGAACATGAACTTGTATTCTTACAGTGGATGAAATGTTCTACAGCTGGAGGGACCATCTCTAGACTTGATAAGATTATTTTACTCACAGTGTCTTTGCAAGTACCTGCCAACAGGTTGGCACAATGCAGTTTTCTGCTTTTCAGCTGCTTAATCAGGTGTAATCTGTGTCTATTACAGGAGCAATGGATGTTGTCACAGGTGAAGCAAAATTGAATGCACATGCAGCTCTTAGGCAGTTGTCTGTGTAGGCAAGTTTACATGCAATTCACCAATGTCAGCCTGTACTAGTTTGAAAACAAACCATTGGGAGATTGCAAGTCAGAATTACAATTTAATAGGAAAATTAAAATAAATGCAACAGTACAAGAACACTGACAGAGTCAGGATACAACCTGACACCTCGTTAGTCAGGGTGGTGGTAGCAGTCCAGATGAAGTGGTTCTGTTGAAGCTATGATCCTGTAGAAGGGTCTGGTCTTCACCTGAAGGTCCAGCGGTAGCTCTTATCCTCTGGGAATCCAGTAGGTAGGACTGGCTGTGGTGTTCCAAACCTCAGTTTATATCCAGGTAGGAATGCTTGGTTCCTCCCCCCTGGGCGGAGCATCTCCAGGGGGATGATGTAATTTTATGAGTCATGCAGTGAGGTTAGATGGCCCATTAACAGAAGATATCCCTCTGAGGGAGTTATCAGGAATGTGTCATGGAAGAGATAAAGAACACTGCCCCACCTGGTTTTCCCCGGTGGTGATAGAATACATACTTCTGGTTACATCTTACACTGTAACCTAAGACACAGTTTTACTTTGTTTTGTAACACTTGTTTTTACTTTGGATGATCCTGGATGCTTAAGTTTCCAATGAAAGTAGCTCTTCCCACTTACATTGAAATTTTGGATCTAGTGCAATTAGAGAATGATTGTGACTGATTCTAGTTTTCATACCTTTGAATACCTAAATATCCTCCATTGACTTTTTGTTCCATTAGTTTGTTGATTTAAGTCTATAATTTTGCTTTAACACAGAACCGTGTCAGAAGCAACTTCTAAAGTTATAATTATGTTAGTAACTGGTAAAGCATTTGTTGTGGATGTGATCTCCTAGCCTTTGAAATGGATCATGGGAGTTTTCTTATTCAGAGGTTTATCTTTACTTCATGTATTTGTCTTCCACAAACTAATCTTTTTGAGACCCTGAAAACTTTCAGTATCTGTGATGTCCTAAAACAAGGATGTTGACTGCACGTAATGCCTTGAAGTCTCTTGCCTGGGTTTGGGTAGGTGGTCTGCACCTTGTCTACACCTTGTGGTTTTATAGGTCTTTGTCATAGTCCTCTCAGTTATCTTCTTTCCAGTTTAAGGCATTTCGTTTGACTTAGTTCTTCCTTGCCTAACAGCCATTGCCTAATTTTCTTCATCACTGTTGCCAGTGATGTCACCAATATTATGCATCACTACATCTTTTTGGCTTCTTTCCTATTTCTCCCTGAACTGTTGGTCATTTTTGCTTGTCTTTGTTTTTACCATTGTGAGGCACTGAGTTGACATTTTTATAGAACTATTTACTATAACCTTGAAATTCTGTTTCTGAGTGGTATTAGCCCGCTGGGAGCTTCACATTCACTTTATAAAGTTAGAATTGTCTTTTTTTTTTCTTGACATTACTTCACATTTGTCTTTATTGTATTTCATTTGGTATTTTATTGCACAGTATTGTGAAGTCCTGCTGCAACTCTTCTTAATCAGCCTTCATTTTTACTTCTGTGAGTGATTTAAACTTTGTCACTTTGATATTCATGATCATTTATGAATATGACAAATCATATCAGCTTGAGTATATGTCCTCTACAGAGACTCCATTGGTGACTCCTTTATTTTGTGAAAATTAACCATTTGCTGTTCCCTTTAGTCAGCCAGTTAGCTTCCCTTTCTCCCAAAGCAGCTTTTTTTTTTTTTCTAGGAGCTCTTAAAAGGGTCTTCATGACAATTTTTCTGGAGATTTAAGTAGTTATGTTCACAAGATTCACACACCTCTCCTTGACTCCTTCGCAGAACTGGCACAGATATGTGAAACACTGCTTTGCCTCATGAAAGTCATATGAGCTCTTCTTAAATGTTTTGTAGTATTGACTTCCAACCATACACAGTAAGCCAGGTCCCGAGCACTCCAAAGAAAGTGTGTTGAAAATAATGTAGTGATAATATCATGGTACTATATAAATAATGCAATTCTTTTAAACTTAACAGAAGGGAATAAACTGTAATATTAAATTTTTAACATGTTTTAAAATTTTAAGGAACCCTGACATGGTAGGTGCTAAATATTATTCAAAAAGCAGAGTTAAGTTGCAAAGAAAGGAGGCTGTCACATTTGCAGATCTCAGAAGAAGCTGGTGCCATAGGGATGCTACCTGGGGCATCTCATCAGCAGTGTAAGACTTCTTTAACACAAAGAGGACAAGCAGATGCAATGTTTTGTAGTTAGCTTCTTTTCTTGCCAATGTCTGTCTCCTTAGATTCTCCTTCTCCTGGCATTTCTATTTGTGCCTGTATATGTTAAACACTTAACTTACAAGCCGCAATACAAGCATTCAGAAATGCATCAGAAAGGTCTACAAAAGTCAATCTGTGTTACTGCACCTCCTTTATCAGTCTTTGTGTATTTTTTCCTCTTGTTGTTTCGCCTAGAAGCAATCTGCTCTGTGCTTTTGCAGTGTGTGGCATAATGGGGTCATGGTCTTTGAGCAGAGTTCCTAGGTACCACTGAAAGTTTAGCAGGGTTTCTCCAGATGCCCACGGACTCTATTCACTGCTGCAGTGCTTTGTGCAGTATAATATTATTCCTCTGATATTTCCTGGATACTTCCTGGAAACAATCACGTTTGCTGACACCGAGGCAATTTTAAGCGAGAGCTTACATCCTACAATGTTTATTTCAGCTGTTTCATAGTTAAGTTCCTTTAGCCCTGGTCTTGCAGTTTTGTAACCATCCATTATGTTAACCTGGCCAAAATTGTTTTCAACTCACACTTCAATTTGAGACAGAACTGTGGTGCATCTGCTGTCGTGTATCAGTGTGGGACTCTGCCGGGATATTGAAGAGAGTTCTGCATGCCAAAGAGGGGTGTGAAATACTAACCTAACTTTTCTGCTGTAGCCATAATTCGGGTGCTCCATTATTTCTTCATCGCCTATTAGCCTCACAGACTATCTGGTCAGCCTCCTCTTCCTTGTGTATTTGACCAAGATTTATTTTTAGTTTTAAAGCCTTTTGAGAAATATTCGTCAGATTTTTATTAGGCTGCCTTAAGGAATTTTTACATTTAACTTGTCAGATTTTTGTTATTTTCTATTTTCTTTGTTTGGAAATGGTGTCAGCTCTTTTCAAGAAAGCCATTTCAAACCAATAGGTTTCCTTGGTGCAATGTTTAGTCTTGCTAGCCTTTCCTGGGCATTTGAGAGGAAAGAAGAGGAGGAAAGAAGGTTTTAGTAGATGCTGAAGGGGTTTTACGGTTCATACTTACCGCTTTGAGAATGCGGAATTGATTTTGTGGCATCATTAACCAACATTTAGAATGCATATTATTATCAAAGAGGAAAAAAAAATACTGGACTTTCTCAGCATGTGTTAGGGTTTTAGCCCTCATCCCCACGAGTGTATATTATGTAGATAATGCCATTTAAAGTTTTCACTTCAGGATCCAATGGATCAGGAGATAGCCTAAAAAACCCCCAGGACTTCTGTGTGTGAAAGGAAAAGACAAACAGACCCTTTCAGAAGCCAGTGCAGTATCTTGCTTTCTCTATGGTAGTTCTGTCCTGTAGTGTTGTGACAATCTGCCAAGCTGTGCCAGATGTCCGAGCTGCTTCTTCAGTTTCCCAGTGAAGACAGGATCCATGATGCTAATGTGCAGTTATTTACGTGCCTGCTTCACACCTGAAAGCTGGCCAAATGAGGTGAAAGCCAATTCCTCCTTCTAGACACTGCTCAAAATGTGTATCTGCTTTGCAGGAAGCAACCTGGCAACAAGCACATGCTATTTTACCTCAGGTGCAAAGACACTGGCAGAGGGATTTGCTTTTACCGTGTGTGCGTACAGCAGTTAACATCGTAGGGTCCTGATTTATGGCCGATACTGTTAGGCACTGTTGTATGCTGAATAATGGGATAAATAATTCATTGTAGCAGGAACTATGGCAGGGGGCATTGACAACTGCTTGTATAATTTCCCACACTTGTAACTATGTATAACTATGGAGAACAGTAAGAGTGAAGGCTCGTTTACAAGCTAAGTATAATAAGTGAGAGTACTCTACAGGCTCTCACCCCAGCTGTTTTGCCACTGGCTGTAACATTTCTCTCTCTCTCTCCCATCTCTCTTCACTCATCTTTCAATTCACCTTGAAAGGCCCCAAGGATTATATATGGCAAATGCTAGCAGCTCTCTAAACTGGCAGCGGTGATACTAATAGATGAGCACTGTTACAGCTGCTGCCACCAGCAACAAAAATCCATGTTCTGATCTCCTAAGTCTCCTACATTCCCACAACACTACTGTACACTAAAGTATAGCCTGATTTGATTTTTCTTCTCTGCACCTGCTTATTTTTCTGATAGGTGGCAGGGGATAGGAGTGAGAAATGATCCTTCTTACTGCTGGAGAACAGAGTCCCCCATCAACACAATTTTTTGCTAGTTAAATGCCAGTACATTTACCCTAAATGGAAGGAATGAGCCCATACGTACTGAAATTCTACCATCAAACATGGAACAATAACTATCACACATTTACTGCAGCTTGTCATGATTTTCATTGCTCCCATAATCTATAGAAGGATTTTGTTACCTGCCCAAGAGAAAATGGCGAGTCATTACTCAAGATGCTGCATGTGCTAAAGGGAAAGGAAATTGAATAAGTAAATAAATGGCTTTTAAGGAAGCTGCTGAAAACAGAAAAGTAAAGAATTTAGAATGTTGTATGGGACATAATTTTCCTGAAACTAAAAACTGTTTTCAAGGGGCAGAAGATAAGAAAATAATTATGCAAAGATTGAATTAGTTAATATGCATACAAATAACATAAACATGATTTTTGAGATCATGCAAAAATGTTTCAAATTTTTAAATTTATGTGACTGTAGACTTTTTTTTCCTTTTTTTTTTTCTCAATTTCATCTTGAGGAATTTTTTCAATTTAATCTTTTTTTTTTTAATCAGGAAATATTTTTTGGTTCTCAGTTGTTCTCTCACACTGACTCGGTTTCTGTCAGAATGTGGCTTGGCAAATTTGAACAGCTGTGAGTGGAAGAATTCCCCCTTGTTTGTCCATACAAGTCTTGACAACTTTTAATTAAATGTGTTTGTGTATCAGTTCTCATAATGGACTTCTGATACATGATTAGAGCCCCTCGGTACTCGTGTAATAAACTCAGGAATATTTGAAAGGGTTTAATGATTTCCAAAGATACAATGTTGGTAGAGCACACCATAGCCTGTCCCTTGCCATGCTCCCGCTTTGCCTTTCCAGGCTTGCAAATGTAGGCTGTATTTCTGCCTCCTGACAAGCCGAGGGCACAGAAGTGGGGTTTTTTTTTACTGTCTCCCAGTACAATCTGCAAAAGTTCAGGATGCTGCATTGTGGGGCAGTTAAGACAAACCTTTAGGAAGCAATGCAGCCATTCAAGTGGAAGGTGTGCCTGCCATTTCCTGGTGAACCCGGTGGGTGCGGATCTCCAGATGCTTTTTGTGTTTCACAAAAAGCATCCCTCAGCTGTCCTTGTACAGTGAATTATGGTCAGTCTGGGACACTCACAGAGTGCCTGTGTCTCTGCAGGAGGACACTGACTAGTTACAAACCTGAAATGACCAATTTTCTGTCTTCTGCTGATGAAGCAGTTGAGTACTGACTGCAGCCATAGCAGTGTGGGGCGAGTTCTGGTGGGTTGTTAAAAATGAAACTCCACATATAGCTTGAACAATGTTTGAAGTCTGAGTCTGGCTGTGGACCAGGTATTTGACTCCTTCATGAACAGGGAAAGAAAATAACAATTTAATACAAGTTTTACACTTGTAATTATGTTGGGCGCAATTTACTTGGGAAGCAACCCCTTTTGAAATAGTGCAATCACTGATGCACATCCTCAGTGTTGCAGTTGTCTGGCCCTGGGCTTGCATACAGCTTTGTTTCCAGGTGTAGTGGCCGGAGACAAAGCAGTAGGAGTGTGGATACCTCGAGTAAATGTACCAGGGGAAGCACTGTAAAGAGCAGCAACTGTAGAACTAAAAATATTTACTTGCATTTAAAAAGAGGAGGCAGTAGGATGAAGCTCATCGAAATATGTCAAGCAGAGAGTACTTGCAGATAAATCCAAAGCTACATAGGATGTAAAAATTTTTTTTCTGATTTCAAGACTCCATTTTCATAGCCATAAAATGTGATATTGTCATCATTATTCATCATTACTCAAGACTGTTTCTAAAATAGGGCAAGTATCACACCAATTACAACGGTCCAAAGTGATGGACGCTTTGGAGGCTCGAGAGTGTATGTGTGTTGGGGGGTAAAGATGGAAATGTGTAAAAACAGGTAATGTGAATTCATTTAATCATTAAAATGAGAAACATATTATCAGAACTTATAAACTATGTGCAATTTAAAGCCCTTCATTGCTACTTCTTTTCTGTTTTGTGTTACCATTCACTACTTTATTATACCTCTACCTGGGGTTTCTGATTGTGATTTTTTTGTCTTAAGGAAAGAAGACAATAGATGGAGTAGCTACAGACCTAATGTATTGCCCTTTGAAATCAAATTATGTATGTGGGGTTTTCTGCAATATCCCCCTTTCTCATATGATACTCCTCTGTATTCAGAAGTAGTTTTGAGAGACATAAACTGCCGATTAGGTTTGGGGTCCTTTTTCATTTCAAAATGCACTTCCGGAAAATGCTTGTACCTATGTTACAACTGTAATGTAGCCATTGTCTGGTTTTAGCTAGACAACGTTCAAGTCTAAAGTTTGGTGTAATTTATCATCCCCACATTGAAACAAGTTAATAAACCAGTTGAATCACTACAAGTCCTTTTCCAGACCCCCCACTCTTCTCTGTGTGCATTCTCTTGTATATAGGTTTGTTTTAAAATCAGTTTCCTAGTTCTCATTGCAGCATTATCTTTTGCCTTTTTTACATATAATTCTTTCTTCTGTCAAACTGGTTTCTTCTATAAATTATTCCTACATTGCTGTTCTTGACTGTCATCTTTTTTTTCATTTATCTGCACCAGATCCAGTCTGTGTCTTGCAGAAGGACTTACACATCTTAGATTTTGAGCCATTCAGGGATAGAAAGATTTAATGTACTTTAAAGTCAGTTAAGGTCCCTCTCACAAAAGCAATTATATAAAACCAAGTTTATTGACTGTATAATAAACATACAAACACAGTAAGGAGATAAAGCTGATGACCAATACATCTTTTCTATCTCTAACTTTTATTAATGAACCATAAAAAATGCACTACTCATTAAGTCTTAATGCTTAATCATACTAGTGTGATTAAATAGAAAATGTATATGCTCCATCTGGATTATTACAGAATACAAGAGAAAGGCTAAATAAATTTTACATTTAATTTACTCTTTTCTTTAGCACAATAAAGTAAATTAAAATCAATGATTGATTGTCTTTGGGAACATTATAATCAGAGCTGAATACATAAACAATGCACCAAATGAATGCTATTTAATCACATTCTTTCTTATGTGTGTCTCAGTCAGTGTATCATGAGCCAAGAGATGCCATTTATTTTATTCCAAAAAGAAATGCCTTTATTCAGTTTGATTGTTTCTCCCATTTTGATTTTCTTTGAATCTTTTTTTATTTAAGAAAATATATACAAATATTTTAAAATGTTTAGAAACATCTGGCATTATATACAACTTTTAGCAATATATTAAGTAGGTTTAGTGCAGGGCAGGACATACATCTTCATACAATAAAACATACACAGTCTGAGCGAGTTGGAAAGGCTCTTTCTCAATGCCCAAGAGTGTAAAGCTGGTTAGTCCTTCCATCAGATGCTTGGGCATGTTTGGGTTGGGGTTTTTTTTCAACTGGAACAGGGATTTCTTTTGACTTTTATTTTAAAATAGGCTTTGTTCTCTTTTTAGTGCAATATGTTAGTCCCTTCCCGTTCACTATGTCAAGGCCTTCTTGTCATGTGTCTTATGCTATCCTTCAATGAACTGTACTCTTGCACAGTTTTACATGCCTGTACCAGACTGCTGGTAAAGCAAAACTGAGGTGTGTGTGGGAATTTCTGGTGTGAAAAGCTAATTCCACATGGGGGTTTTAGGAAATTTGATATATTGATATTTTCATGTGCATTTTATACATTAATTCAAATAAAAACGATATCTGCATTACAAAAGTGAACAGAAAAGGCATGACTTATTGCCCTGAAATAAACTGATTTGGAAATGGAGAAATAAATTTCACAGAGGTGAACTTGGTTGTGTGGCTTTTAACTTGTTGATTTAGGAGGAGTACTTTTAATCAAGCAGACATGTATGCAGGTCAGAGGTTTGGGGTTTTCTTCTCAGCCAACTAGCACTGAAGTTTGATAGCAGGGGAATGGAGCGATGGGTGCCCTGTCAGAGAGTAACTCGAAAGAACTAGAAGCTAAATGTCTTCCAGTGCAAAGTAATCCTAGGGAAAAAAAATCAGAAAGATAATGGAGAAGTGGGAATACAGACATTATGAAATCAAAGCTAAATAGAATTTACATTTGATGGTGTGTTTGGGCCTGTATGTGATGAAATCTTTTTACTTTTTTTTTTTTTTTGAGTTGCTTGATATCTTTTTGTCAGTATAAAATACTCGCTCTGATGTGATTCCTGAGGGTGAGCTGGGCCTGAAACTGACATTGGTGAAGCTGGAGGACCTGTCTGTTTATTTTCAGTTGGAATACATTGTGGCAAATGAATACACTGTGAAACAGGTCCTATGTAAGAAAAGGAAGGGTATGAAAGGGGACGGAGTCAGCCATTTAGACTAGTCAAAGTTTAGCTAACAGCCAGTGCTTTAGCTAGGTTTTGACTAACTGTCATATCTTTGAGATATGCTGGTTTTGCAGACATTCAATATCCTATATTGCAGCTTCTGTTTCAGAATAATTAAACATTTTCCACCATGAAGTTATTATGCACATGGTTATCCTCCACAGTCCTGTCGTGTAATGTGCTTCATCTCTGCACTTCCTGGGAACTAGTGCAAAGTCAGGTTTCCAGCCTCATAATAAGAGGACTTTGAGGCTACAGCTCAGCTAGGGTCCCCTTGTGCCACTGCAATCATCAAAATTCAGTGCAAGCGAGAGCAGTCTGAAACATTCCCTTTTGCTCCGCAGCCAAACCTGAATTTAGCTTTCTCAGGTGTCCTGGTTTGAGACAAAAATTCGGAGGAATGCTCTGGGAGAAACGTCTCCTCTATGGAAGGCAGGTTACAGCCACCCCTCCCCCACCAGGTTTGGGGAAAAATTCCTCGAAGGAAAGTGAAAGGAGAAAAAACCTTGTTTATTTAACAAACACACAGGAAAAGAATAATGCTAAATAATAACACCTCTGGCTGTGGAGAGAAAACCTGGGAAGATTTTAGAGTCCTTTCCGTGGTGTCTCTCTCTCCTTCTCTCTCTCCTCTCCGGAGCTGGGTTGGCTCGGGCCCCTCCGGGCCGAGGTGTGAGGGCTCCCAGTGAGGTTCTGATGTTCTGAACAGTCCAGAAGAGAAGAAGGAAAAACCCAAATTCCCAGGGAAACAAAGGAGTTTAACTCTCCGTCTCTCTCTTCCGAAAAAAGGAGCCAAGAGCCGGGAAAAGCAGGAAGGTGCCTCTGCTCTGCAGCAGCAGGAACGCAGGGGAGTGAATGTCCTTGGAGCAAAACTGTTTTTGAAAAGTTCATCTGGCTTTTTTTTTTCTTTCTCTTGCACCCAATTTTAAAGACACAGGCACAGAAATCATGTCTGGGCATAGAGCAGACGATAGGGGATACACATCATAAAGTCAGCCCAAGACATCAGGCTAGTGGCGTGAAGGCAGCAGACAAGTGATGGAGAATTGCTCCTCCTTTCCTCTTAACTGTTCATCACACAGCTGACAACACATTTCCCATTTCCGAGCATGCTGCCTCCTAGTCCTGTGCATATAAAGTTGGGTTCCTGGGATTCCAAACATCCGTAATTATGCACTTAAAATGTATTGTTTCCAGATGGTAATGCAACCAGTTATTTCAAACAATGAAAAATCCAGTGATTTAATTGTTTGTAACAGATGAGTAGAAAAGCTGAAGGAATAGAAACGTGTAAAAAGAACGCTGTATTGGTATGTATGCTACCATTGGTAGATTTTAAATTCAAAGAATTTTGGTAGAAATGTGGGTCCATAGCCTTAAAAAATCCTTTTATGCAATACAGGCTTGAGGTAATCGAGAGGTAGAAGTTTGTAATAATTTCAAACACTCCTCACGTATACAGATATGATTAAAATCTGTACAAACAAAGGAAACTGCACATTTTTCTTCTTGAGTGCAAAATTTGGTTCTAAGAACGGGGAATGAACAGAAATTTTTCAGTTTCATTGTTTCCTCCAGCATGTTGACTGCCTAAAGAGCACCTTGAACTACGTATTTCATGAGCCCAGAATCACCATCAGTATGAGCAAACACATCTCTTCATCAGTTCTTGTCAGTAAATCCTTTTAGCCAGATGTGACAGTCCAACAATACGATTTTATAAGTGTAAGGAATGCTGCTCAGATCCATGGATTGGTAACACACCGTGTCCCTGTGATTTACAGGTGTTTAGCTGCCTCAGAAAAATGTCCTCTTAATATCATGCAATAGTAATTAAGACAATAAGGTCATCCTTCATTATGAATTCTCACTTTTCCCTAGTGCTGGTCACTTGCAGAAGCAGTGAGAACCGTTCCCAGTCTCAGGCCTTCTCCCTGTTTTCCACTTTCCTGGAAACACAGTGATGTGAGCAGGCTACAGGCCAGTGCACCCTCCCCGGAGTCCTTTGGTGAATCCTCTAGCAGTCCTGTGCCACCACAGCAGAATTTCTCTCAACATGGTGGGCTGCCTGCCAGGACACTGAGCACACAGGTGAGCACACAGCTCTTCCCACCACTGATCACACTGGGAACCATCAAGCATGCGATTCCTGTACTCTTGACTGAAAAAGCATCTGTTGCATAATGGAGGTGGCTTTTTGATCATGTGAAAGATACTTTCTGTTCATGGAAAAAGATGAAGTCATTATGTGCTTTAAACACCTCCTTAACAAGCTATGTAGCTTGTCCTGCCCAGAGAGCCCTAGGAAGTGAACTTTCTATGCAATCTAACAAGATCAGATAGCTATCAAGGGCTTTGTGTATTCCAAGTCACATCCATCAAATACATGCTTTAAGCTATCACTTAGCAAGTGTTGCAATATACATAATAAAGAGAATATTTTTCTTTTACTGGAAGGTATTTACTTTTCCTGGTTTTCTTTGTTAGAAGGCATATTTCTGGAACAAGGAAAGTTGTGCAGCCAAAGAGTCCACACCTTGCTCAGGGCAGAAGCAGCCTGAAGGTGTAAACATTCACTCCTATGCTGTTCTTATGGCAATTTTAAATGAGATATATAGGCTCAGGACTGTACCAACAAATAAGAGCCCCTGGGACAGATAAGAGAGTCTCAGATCAAGGATGATCTGACTACACTCCCTTTTCAGGCAGAGAAATAACCAGCTGCCAGGAGAGCAATGGTATAAGACATGCCATGCCAGTTGTCTGCATTAATTGGCTACCTTGGCTTTAGAGCTGCTTTGTGTCAGCAGCACAGTGCTAACCAGCTGCAGCACAAATCTGAATTTGGTCTCCACATTGTTTCACAAAAGCTGCATGACTGACTGCTCCACTGTTGGCTTTTAAACTATTTACTACTTGAGACCTCATTACCAATGAGCACCCTGGTCACTGTAACAGTGTGGGGTTTGACTGCCTTGTCCAAACGTCCCACCCAGCGTAGCTCGCTCTGCTTTGGCTCTGTTAGCATAAGCAGAAATAACCTAACAGAGTTGAGATGGGATGCTTTAACATTGCAATTCTGCAAGCAATACAGCACTGCTGCCGAAAAGAACAGCCCTGCCCTTTCTCTGTTCCCAAATGCTTGCTCTTGTCCCTTTGTTGCTCCCTGCCTGCTGCCAGTATAAGTATTTGCACTGCCAAGCAATGAGCTAAATAGAATGGGTCCACTTCAAAGTTCACTTGAAAGAAAAAATAGTAATGATTAATTTTAATCCAGATTAATTCAAACTGTTTTGCTGCTCAGTAATGAGAATGCCTTTGTCAGCCTAAAGCAGAGGGCAATTGAGAGGGCAGCAGTTTGTATTTAGAGGCAGATGAAGGGCAAGGCTGCTGTTCTTGGCTTACACTTCTCACAGAAATGTGGTCTAAATGTGAGCCTGTTCTCAGATGCCCTTAAAATGACACTATTATTCTGTTCTTATTGCTCTACTTCTCTCAATCCTCACTTGAGGTCTTTTTAAAAGCGTTCATTAAGGTGTTTTTATTGGCCCTTATCGTCTGGAGTTTGATTTGGAGTACGAAGTGCTTTTCTTCCTGGTTTGATCCTATCAATGTTCAATAACGGAAACATGTTTATTGACAATACATAACACAGAAAATGTACTTTGCATGGAACTGTCTTTTCAGGGGAATAAACATAGCGTAAGCTCCTGAATGGACAAATATGAACAGAACATCTTTTCAGAACATTTCTTCATGTTCAGAGATACTGGTTTCCTGGCAAGTACCTACTTAACCAAAAAGCAAGGACCATTCCTTTATTTTTACCTTCCAGAGATGCACCTAGTCAAAAAGAGCATAGTATTACTGGAATCAGGAAGAATGTGGATGTGTGGACATAAAAAAAGGTTCCACAATTCTATCACTCGGATTTTAGGTATTTGGCTTCAAATCCTGTTCCAAAAGAAACATGAATGAGCATAGTCCCTCACCCAGAGGAGCAGAACCTGTTGAATAAAAAGATGCCATCTTTTGAACAGCTGCCTCACTCTTACCACCTCCTTAATAATTCTTTTTCTGCCAGAAAAGAGCTGATCAAAGCTGATAACATCTGTACCTGACAGCAAAACATTTAAACTTAATTTAGAGATTTCTCTCAGATTTCAGTATTTAATATTTGGGCTACAAGAGTACCCTCACAGCGAGAAACCAATGGAGCTACATGTGTTGAGTCCCTGTGTGTCCTCAGCCTGGCTCCTATCACCTTTCAGTTCCTCCAGGCTACCAGAACCCTTCACAGGCATAAAGAATGAACCACGGGTAGGTCAAATTCATATCCAGAAGTTCACTGCAGTTTCATTATGCTATTGTTAAGTTCCATGCTCCTGCTGAAAAGATGACATTTTCTATTGAACGGTGACATTTGAAAATTTAAAACTAACATATTACATTTCTTCTGAAATATTTGATTCAGCAAACAAATGACAGACACAGATATTTTGGATTTTGTTGGCTTTCGCAGAAACATTATGCAACTTGTTATTTGCTCCCAAGTTTTAACTCCTTTTTGCTTTACTTAGGTAAGTGGATAAAAAAAACCCCAGAAGTATGAGCTGTTGAGAATAACACCACAAAAAGTTTTCTGAAGTTTAGTTTTTTATGTTTACCATGGAAACATTCTTTGAGACATTAATTAAGAGCCAAAGAGAGATTAGTTAGTGGAGCACAGTCTCTACCTAGAAGTGCTATACGTGTGTATCACAACCTACCAGAAAACTTTTGAAAGGATAAATAGCAGACTGATACTAGACATGTAAATGCAAGCATGGCCCTCAATCCAGATTGCCATTTTTAAAATGTGATATGAAAATCCACTGCAAAAGGCAGTCTCAGACAGAAACACTGAAACATTCTAACCTCTATAGCAATCACTGCATCTGTATACAGCTTTGTTAGCTACAGTATTAAAAATGAACTGGGACTCCAGTTAACAGTCACAGTTGTAAATTTGTTGTGCATTAGAGAATCTGGCCCAGTGTGCGTCACAGTTGTTTAATTCATCTAAAGTTGGCAGGGTTTCTTTTTACTTAAATGTATTCACACCCATGCAAGCTGTCAAATTGGAATTACCCTTAAGGGCTTAGGCTGAGCTGCAGCGGCAATGGGGGCAGGGGAAGGGGGGCTTGGACTGCTCCCTCTCCCGATGCCCAGGACTGAAGAGATTGCTCCTTCCACTGTTAGCCTGGTCATGTGTGCTGGTTTGAAAACAAACCACTGAAAGACTCCAAGTCAGAAATACAATTTAGTAGAGGAAAAAAAAAAAAAAAAGAAATAGTACAAAAAAGAAACCACTGACAGAGTCAGAATACAACCTAACACCCTGTCAGTCAGGGTGTTGGTAGCAGTCCAGATGAAGGGGGGATCCTGAAGAAGGGTCTGGTCTTCACCTGAAGATCCAGTGGTAGCTCTTGTCCTCTGGGAAGCCAGCAGGTAAGGGCTCCTTGTGGTGTTCCAAAGCTCAGCTTATATCCAGGATAGAATGCTTGGTTCCTCCCTCTGGGCGGAGCATCTCACAATGGGATAATGCTGCTGACCATTAACAGAAGATATCCCCCTGGAGGGAGGATGGGTCATGGGAGAGATAAAGAACCCTGCCCCACCTGGTTTCAACAGCTGGCCCGTTAACAGGAGACAGTCCGGAGGGAGGAGGCAAGGAACACCACCCCACCTGGCTTCAACTGCTCATGAAGATGGTAACGGAATATACTGCAACCCAGGACACCATGTCTTCCCTGAGTGTTGATTGAAGATCTGCTTGATTTGTTTGGACTCCGCATTTCCGGTAATATTAAATGGCTTAAGGATGTCCTTTTCATTTAGCAATGGATAAAATTCAGGTATGGAAGAGAATATCTTTGCAGCTTTAAATGAGTAAATGATCATCTATCATCACAGCCCTATTCTCTCTGCTGCTAGAGCAAACTCTCTTCATTAGAGCTGGGAAAAGTATTTGCAATAAAGCATTTATTCAGAGAGTGCAACCTTTTATTTTTTTGCTTTTTCCTATTGAAATTTATCTGCAAACAGTCTGATTTTTATGTGCTGTCCTATTATTCGGAGTTATTCAGCTAGTTCTTTATGCAGCTGCGTTAGGGTTTATGCACTGCTCCTGAGCTGCTCACTCTGGCCATTTTTCTCAAGTATAAGCCAGTCATAATTTGCTATTTGTTCAGGGGATGATTCAAGTTTGTTAATGTTGCCTTCATTTTCTTTTCAGCATCCTGGAAGACTGCTTAACTTAGGGCAGGATCTGTTGCCTAGAGGCATCCATGCTGTCCAGAGTCTTTGTAAACTATCCCGGCTGACATGATGGCTTTCTATCTCTGACACATCTCCTTCCCTTTGCTCCTCATGCTGTCTTTGTGTTAGAATTTTTGATGGCTTTCTATAATTCAAAGGGATTTCCTGGTATTCTGTAGGGTCCTGGTATTGCAAGTATCTATGTGTCATCCACTTCACTAATTTGTCAACTCAGTCTAAAAACTCATTGGCTTAATTTGTTTCTTCAAATAGCTTTGGGAAAGTTGTTCTAGAATCTCATTCCTTTGTTGGCTGGAGTCCTTCTAATTCCCAGGATAGAGTCATTGTTATAATACTGCCTCCCACATTCTTCTTTGAATCCTGGGACTGCGGGCTTTTTTTCTTTAAGAGCCCTTTAAAAGCAAGTGCAGAGCTTGATGCAGTAGTGAAAAGTTCCAACAATGTATTTAACTTTAAGCACAGGGCTATAACTTTCACAAATGTCAAATGAACGCAAAACTATGAGACTACATTATGTGTGTTACAATAATTAACTAGTACCCAGCTTCTCAGACAGTATTGGTCATCCAAGCTGAAAATCTATCAGCACCACCGTCTTGGTCAGTATATAGATACATGATTACGTTTAACAGCCAGAGTGTGTGCTATCAAATTCTGGAACTGCTTCAGCTTCCGTTTAATTGATGTGTTATTGTTATCCTCACACACTTAACAGCTTTACTTTGTCACGGAGAAGACTCAGTTTATTTTTCTTTATGCAAACTAAGTTTCCTGTGTAATCACTTGACTCCTGGAGGTGGCCTTATACAACTAAAAAATATTAGCAAACATAATAAAATCATCATAAGTGGTAACATATAGTGCCAGTATGTATGGACGTTGAACAGCATGCTTATGTATTGGCAATTCAAAGTCTACAACAGAACTTGTACTTTACAGAAATATATCTACAATGTGTAGAAAATTGATTGACAAAACCAAGAAGGAGTGTATTTACCTCACTGTGCCTTATGAATAATTTTCATGCAAACCCATAATTATGAACTCTCTGTGAAGAATTGTTAAAATCTCTGAAAGTAATGTCATAGGCTGGTCTCAGACAAACAGTGAGTCTGAAGAAAAGGTTCACTTTGAAAGGTAGGTAGATACTTTTGTTGTAGTCTTAAGGTTATTACAAGCATCACATTTCAATAGAATGTAGAGAACCAAGTTTAGGAGCCCATGTTCTGCGCATTGGAAACAGTAGAAATCTTGACAGGAAAAACTCTCTTTAGTTGTTTAATAGACTAGAGTGGAGAGTGCCTCTCAGTTTCTCCCTTTCCTCCAGCTTCTAGAGGAGGATCAAGGTTTACTCACCCCGTAGGTAATCCACTAAGTATAACAAAGGAGACCCTGTCTGTAAATTCTATGTTAAGTACATATATGACAGGGGAATACTGTCACTTTATTATTAATTCAGATATTCAGGGGCTAAATTATCAACTCAGCTATGGAAATTGAAAACTGAAAATGTATTTATTTCAGAGCTACACATAATGATATACTTCTAGTTTGCCCTGTCTATTTAAATTACTTTATGCAAATCTCATTTTCAAGGATTATGTATAGAGTAAAATTAGATGAGCCCTTAAAAAGCTAATATAATATAATTGTGGTATTATTGTGTGTGTGCATAGTGTGTACATAAGATCCAGATGCTAATTAGTAAATCAGGTTGATTTAGCAAACAGAAATTTGTTCTGATGAAAAACTGAAAGGAGAGACAATTACATCCTAGAAAGTTATTGTTTGTACTATGAGCTCACTGAAAGGAAAAGAATTAGCATAGCAAAAACTACTTCTAGAACAAACCCACCAATTAAGTCATATACGCAGGAATTCATTGTTCCCAGTACCTCATCTGATGGCTTTCCACGAGAAGACGTGAGTTGTTTACTCTGAGTATTGATTGTGTAATGGTAAGGCAGCTTTATGCAGTCAAATCTTCCAGTCACGTCCATCACTGCATTTCACTTGACAGTAATGGAGTTAGGGAAATTTGCACCAGATGCATATGTAGTTCCTTAACCCTTTTTTTGGGGAATATAGCTGGCTCCTGAAGGTTAAAAATTCTGTCAGTGTTACACCCCAGTCTCTTAAATCTTGGGCTAAACAAAGGTTCTTTTGCTCTGGGTAGACGCAAAGGAGAAAATTCCAACCAAATATTCTCAAGAGGTAAAAGTACACAAAAGTTTACTGGCAAACTATAGACAATTAAAGAACATTGGCAAAAGAGTAAATACTACAATAACATCACTTGTCACAGCATAGACTTGTCCCATTGAACATAGAAAACCTAATAATCCATTCAATGTTACAGTCTGTGAAACGACAGTTAGAAGAAAAAGAAGAAAGGGAAAAAACCAGCAAGATGGGAAAGATATAGAAAAACAGACATATAGCTACCAACTCCTGGTTTCCAGTGATGTAAAGCTCCAAGATGAAGGTAGGGTTAAAGGACAATGTGCTTGCCTTGTAGTGACCCTTCTTAAACCTTTTTGGCGCATCCCCGGCCTTCCTCCCAGGAGGGACTTCCAGTCTCTCGGCCACTCAGGGACTGGGTTAGGCAAAACTGGGGCTGCCTCCAGTGTGCCATGATTGACAGACACTGTGGGGCTGGACGGGTGTGGGGGTGTGAGGAGACAATTCAGTTTTGTTATGCCACA
>VZTA01003821.1:16386-67985 GCA_013398855.1 Mohoua ochrocephala
TCTAAATGAAAATCTACAGAGAAAACTTGATGACTTGCAAAGAAAGCGTGAGATTCATCTTCATCCATTCAAATCATATAAATCTGAGATCCAGAACAAGTTGTTTATAATTAAAAAGAAAGCAAAACATAAGAAGCACAAGTCTGGTAAGTTGACATTTTTACTTATAGTGAAAATTAGGAGGATACAGATTTTTTTAAAGTTTTTTTCTTAGTTGATAAGTCTACATTTTACTTTGTGAAAAAGGAGAGCCTTATTGCATTAGACAATTTGGATATTAATTTTAGAGTCAAAGTTACCTAGCTGATAACACAAGCATATAAAACATCAGCCGATTAAACTGTAATTCATTTTTCAGAATGTATCTTTAGAGAACATAATTAATTGGAACAGTTCATTTGTTGCAAAAAATATTCAGGAGAGTGAATGTGACTGACTGGTTAGTATCAGATAGTGTCACTTGAAGGCATTTTATGGTCTCTTCTATTATAGCAATTGTGGAAATGTTTCTCCCCTTTCTGGTAGTATTGCCTTATCCAACTTATGAAGAAACACAGAGTAATTACATGAGATCATGAATCTAAAATCACTCATAGTGGAACTGTGCAGTCTTAGGTCACCAAACAGTACTACTTTGACTGGGGGCCTGATTAAGTCCAACAATTGGGATGCATCAGCATCAGAATTTATGCTGATGACATTTTTGTTAACAGAATTGGGTAGCATCTAGTTAAGTGTTTCAGGTAAGTGATACACAACTCAGATTTCAGTTAACTCACTGGGAAATTTCAAAGGTATTTTCAAACAGTGAAGTTACAAAATCCTTAAGTCAGTTCAGATTGTTCAGGTAGCTGTAGTATTTTTGACATCATATGAAGCACCGTAAAAGTTGCATCCTGTTGAGTCCTAGGCTAAGTTATCTGTGCTAGATTTTAGCAGACTCCTTCAAACATTATATTTTTTGAAGTGACAGGCTGCTTTTCAGAACGGTGTAGAGTGACAGATAAATACTGGATTTCATCTGAAAAGCAGACAGCCAAAACCAAGAATCTGGGTGACAAAAAAATGTCTTCTAAAGGGTAAGAAGCTAGCCAAGATCTGCTGGCAGTGCATTTAGCTAGAAGTCAAAATCTAAAGCTGAGAGAACAAGGAATATTTAGATCCTAAATATTTGCACATAACACTGAAAGAACTGTTTTACCATTTAAATCACAAATTCCTCCTTCCAAAATATTTCACTGCCCACATCTAAACAGAAATTTTAAGAGCTGCAGTTGAAGTTCATATATGTAGTATTCAGGGAAACTAATGTATTTTATATTCGCCTTTGTGGCTGTTAGCTCTCTAAGTGTGTCACTGTTTTCATTCTTCTTAAAACCAAGCAAACTGAATAATAACCCAAATGGCAAAAAAAGACTCTAGTTTATGGAACTGTTGTCCTTCATCTCCTGATATGTTGAGACATTTCCCATCTTATTCTGACTACTCCTTCATTTGACCTTGCTGGAGAAAATTTTGCAATAACTTTACAGCATTGCAAGAAAGCACTTTTCTTCTCTGGTTGTTAAATGTCCATTGGTCCTGTAGCCGCTAGGCTGAAATGGATAGGATTGGGTTCAATTAATGCTAATACCTTGTTGCTTTGTAGTGTTTCATAATGTTTAAGGCTAAGTAGTATTTCTTAAAGATTGTCTGAAAATAAATCTTCTGTTTAAAGATTCCCTCACAATGTAGAGCGGAAAAAGTGATTTAATAAAGCTTGTTCTGAGTCCACAAAGACACTTGATTTAAATCTGATCCTAGCTATAATAACTCTTTTCAATGTTCTTTAAAAGTACAGTAAGTAGAAAAGAACATCGGGAATGTAAAAGTGAGTACCTTTCATTAGTTTTCAACAAAATTATTTTTTTCCTGTTATTGGTTCTCTTAGGCAGCTAAATGTAACCGAGTCACAGTTTGTGTTTCTATCGAGATGATTTGCAGACTCCTGACTTGCTGTGGCAGTGGTACCCATCATGAATATAGAATGGTCATACACTTTTTCCATCTGAAAACTTCACAGAAATACTGTGAGCAAAACTTACCGGAGAATACAGCTATGTTAGGACCTTTACCATAATGACAGAGTTTTCTTACAATTTGTGAAAAGGTATAACCACTTTACTGGATCTATGTCTTTGAAACAAGGTGATGGTTATTTTGGTGGCAGTGTTCTGTGTCAGTATTAGTGACAGAGTAGTGTTGAATGTAATGGAAAGACAGAATCAGAGAGAACAGTTCTGTAAACAACTGCATGCTATGCATTCATTTTTAAATGTTGTATTCTTACTGGAGTTAGATAAATAAAAGTTTCAGTGCAAGGCACAGTGCAAGAGCATGAGAATCCTACAATTGCATGTTTGAAACAGGGATTGGATGAAATTCAGAACATCTGTAGGGTTGAGAAAATAGGAGGGACCAGAGGCTACTTGAAATAACAGTGATGTGCCTGAAGCAGAGGTTGAAGTAAGTGTAAATAAGTGTAAATTGAATCTCTTTTTATTCCAATTGATATAGAAAACACCAGTACAGCACACAAGTTTAAAAGAACCTTGGGTATAAATTCCATACCCTATGCTCATGCTCTGGAAGATTCATAGTAGTCTACCTGCTTGAAGTCCATTTTACTCTATATTTTATTTCTTTAGAGTACCATTGCATTTTGTGTATGAAGTCAAGCATTGCTTGAATGTAAGAAAATGAATTTAACAGCCTGGCAGTAATTTTGTAGTGCCTGGTTCACTGTCCTTGGAAGTTTAATCTTCAGAAGTCTTATGGAGACGTCTCTCTTCAGTGTCATAAAAACTTTGTTGTGTTGTTTAGCCCATAGATAAAGGAACAGCCTGTTGATCACGTTGAAAACATTGCGAGGTATTCCAGCCAGTTGTAACAATGTACTCCATGCATTAAGCTTCAGTGCCACCGTCTTCAGAAACACGTACCACTGAGGTTTTTTAGGGTTTCTTTACGTTGTGCTGTAAATCAGCAATATTAATGCACTTGTTCAGACCGCCTTAGCCCATTTGACTATATAGAAGTGTATGCTGTGTCAATATGGAAGCTTCAAGACTCTGTAATAATGCTTCATTTTCTAGATTGTGGCATGTTATATTTTCTAAAAAAAAAGAGCTGTTGGGAGCAAGAGAGAAGAAGAGGAGAGTAAAAGGAAATAGGATATGCTCAGTAGTTGCCAAATCTTTGAAAGACATGAAGTGTGTCTTACAAATTTGTTAACAGAAAGATACAGGGCCTGTTATTTAATTTGAGAACTCTGCAGTTGCTGCTAGAATGTAGTGAAAAATCAGAAATTCTTGCAGTTGGACAGGGCTAACTTAACTGTATTCTACCATGACAAAGTACTACTGAGTTAGTGTTTGATGTTAAAAACATGTGTTGCTCCATCTGGGATAACAAGACTCTTCTCCATCCAACAAAAAAGTTGCATTCTTATAAAAAATAATTATTAAAATAAGTTTTTATTCAAAATTGCTCTGTGTTGTCACTTTATAATTTGAAGTATGGATGCATTGCTTTTGTTCTTCAAGGAGAAGCCACAAGAACTCAAATAGCAGAGTTCATAATGAAAAGTTTTACTAGGTCTGTAAAAAAGTTTCTGTTTTCAAATCACATTGATCCCAATGTGAACAAGTTATAAATAGGTTGTATTGTTCTGTTCTTGCTGAAGTAATTTACAAGTGTCAAGAACATTTTTGGGGTTTAATGTTTTATTAGTCTCATTTTTATGCCTCTAAAATAGTACTAGAAGAGATTTGAATTATTTCTTTGTTTCCCCTCCTTCACCCTTAGATGGCAAGACCGACTTGAGATGTCTTATGTTTTAGTTGCATCTAATCTCCCTGGTGTGTTTTTTGGATGCTCATAATTCGTGTTCAGGTCCTAGTTGTTATGTTACTTTGTTAATTGCTTGCATATCTATTCACTGATAATAACTGTAGAATTTGTTTTGGCTTGAAAGGAAGACCTATAGCAGCAGGTATCTCCTGCACCTACTGAACTTAAGTTGAATTTTCACAGAGCTGGCTAAGGGGCTCTTGGTTAATAAAATGTTGATTTCCTATAAACTCCTCTTGGGGGTGAGATGCCTCATAGTCTCTTCCACTCTGAACTGAAACCGAACTGAAATGTGGAACCTTTTGGAAAAAGCTGTGTGGAGACATAATTAGTAACTGTATCACAGTAAATTGTTATTAAATGTGAAGTTACACAGGAATATCTTTAAATGTGGGAAGGAAGCGGGCTGTGTTGAATTGAGTAGGTGAACTAAACAGATTATGTATATGAGATTCTTAATTAGAAATACTTTTCTAATAAGGACTTAATAAAGTTCTACTAAAGTTTAATAAGGTTCTAATAAGGTCCTAAGGATTTTCTAATAGATTGCTTTTAGTCAGCAGTTAAATATATTTGTAATTGAGTATGCTCTGAAAGGTACAGTACACCATGATTCAAAATGCACTGTGATCTAACTGCTGTCAGAAGCATTACTTCGTCTGCTCAGGAATTTATATGAGCCTTTGAAATCTCTTCACCTGAGATTATGGACAAAAGATCTCTAGCAGACCTCAGTGGAGTGATTTGAGAAGTTGCCTCTCGCTAGTGATTTTGAACCAAGACAGGGTTAATAGCTGGGTGTGTACAACCAAGTACATAGACAAGGTACTTAAGTTTGTTAGAGGGTTGCAAGTCTGGGTGCTGAGAGGAAGTCCACAAAACCATCTCACCTCTGGGTTACAATGCTGGGGTTTCATACACTTTTTAATAATGTATTTCACCTATGCAATATGGATGAATTACAGATAACTGCTGATTGTGAAAGATTTGGTTTCTGTTACCATTGTTTGAAGCTGAGAAATGATTTTTGGAAAAGCAGATACAAGTTTTTTTAAAAGGGAGAAATTATCAGTACTACCACTACAACTTCTTTCTAATATCAATTTTGTATTTTAAAAGTGTGTTACTGAGGTAGAAGATGAATTTGCCATAATTAGTTTGCTGTATATATTAATTCCCTTCCATCATACAAATATCTGTAGCTTTTTCTTAGCTTTCAATACATTATATCAAAAAATGCCTGAACCATAGGACATCTGGGGTCAAAAAGATGGGAAAAAAACTGTGATGCTGGTCTATACAGATTCATGCTTAGTTCACAGCAGTTACCAGCCTGGGAATTGTGTAGGTCTTTTGGTATATATTCCAACAGGTATGCTTCATGATATGTCAGACTCTATTTTTAATTTAACAATGTAAGGCTCATTTTTCTTGTGCTTCTAGACAATTTCTTTTAATTCTCAGTGTGTCTGTAACTCCATATCTTTCCTACTACTTCATGCTTTTCAGATGCTGATGTGAAGGAAGAAACGTTTATTTTATCTGGGCTTCTAATTATTTCTAGCTCTTTCTAAAAATTTTCCTCCTCTTTTTCATAAGGATATATTGGAGAAAAGAGAAAGAATATTTCTGTTTAACTGTTATTTTTTGAATTACACTGCATCATACATCATATAGCACTGGATGCTAAAAATAGTCAAGTAAATACTTGTTGAAAAATATGTTGAAAGTACTCAAGTAAAATGAAAATTTTATTGTAAACATATTAAAATTTTCATTTTTTGTAAAAAAGCAAGACAATCTAGCTGCCTGATTTTTTTTGTCTTTTCATTTTATTTCCAGATAACATTTTTTTACAGGACTATAGCAAGGAGCCACCATATGACCAGACTTCTTTTTGAGTCAGTTTGTCAAGAAAGCGTCTAAGTGTCTACTTTAGCTCATTCAATGAACAGCACTGTTCTCAGTAGTAGCATGCAGCTGTATTCATAAAGTATATAACAAAAATGCTGACTATTTTGCCCATTGTCAGAATGTTTGGGTTATTTTTCTAATGAATGAGCTGCTCCGTGTTATCACTTGCTCTCTAATGTGACATATGTAAGTGTTTATTTTTGGTAGTTGAGGGCTCTTTAAATTTTTAACTACGTTTGGTATGGGGAGTTTCTAGGTTGTTTTATTGATTTTAACATAGTTTGATTTTATGTGGAGTTTCAGATATAGATTCTTCAAGCTCTGTGCCTAGTCCCGTAGCTGTGTTTATTTCAGAGTCAGGTAAGACGTTCAGGAAACTCACAGTGCAATAAACTGGAAATATAGATGCATAGGCATCTGTAGATACCTGAATGTACGTGTACGTACGCATTTGCACACACCTAAAGCATCTGTTAGGAAGAAGGCTAAGTGCAATTTTTGCCAATATTGTCATTAATATAAATACTGAATCTGCCTGTGCTTATATTATTATGAAGTGTCTGCAATCGTGCTAGTTGACCACAAATGCCACATTGTATGACTATTTTCTTCATGCTCTCTTTTTGTTTAAGGTTTTTAATTATTGTTTAGGACTCCAGAATGTGAACAAGTGACAATGTTAGAGTGATGGTTTCGGCCCGAGTGAACAAGTCAAAAGTGATCTTGTTCGAATTTACCATAGAAATGTAGAAATAACCATATAGGAAACCTTGCTGTCTTGCTGTGACATAACTACTTGATTTGAGAAATGTATATGACTTCTGAACTCTGATACTGTAGGTGGTAGAGCACTTGCCTTACCTTCAAAGAGATTTTTTGTTACATCTGTGTTCATGTATAGCACAGCTGCATGTGAATTGCATTACAGGAAGTTGTTTACAGTCTTCTCAAAATGTTAGGTATTGCCACAGGCAGAAAAACCAAATCAATCTGATTTCCTTGGTAAATTCAGTGTGTTCAGTCAGGGATTTCTAGATACTGCTTGTCTTTTGAGTGTGTCTTTTTACTGTTAGATACTGAGATCCCAGCTCCTAATGTGTGATTCTTTACAGTGTTAGAGAAACAAATCTTGCAGGTAAGATGCTATATTTCTTATGTTTGTGCCTTAAGTTCTAGATTTCGCTTCTTTCAGAAGAGTGGTGTGAATGTTACTTTTATGACTTAGATTTTTAGGTACTGTATTATTGAAACTGTGGTAGGCTTTTTCTTCTTTTTTTTCCTTCCACCCCACACAAAAGACTGCTGTACACAGATACTTGTTTAATGCTTGCTTCTGCTGAGTCTAGTTCTGATTCGTCATGTTTACATGCCTTACTGAAAGCCATCGTTAGTTGCAGTTTAACTTTCAAGTCTGTATGTAATTTGGTTTTATTAATAAAGTACGACAAACAGCATTATGAAGCTTTTCTCTTTTAATCTCACAAGGAAAAAAATCGCTATCTAAAAAAGCAATCACAAAGAAGAGGAAAGGTGTCAGAAAGTCTACCATACCAGAATTTCAGGTAAATTAATTTAATTTTTGTTTTAAGCAGTTGAAATCTGTATGTCTGTTAAATAAGTCCTTTAGTTTCTGGTAGAGACCTTAGAAATATTTACTCAAGCTTCTTCTGGTTTTAAAGGCTTAAACTGATAGTATTTTTTAAGGTACATTTCACCTTCTCTTGGTAGAAAATATTTTACCATTTTTATTATGTGCCGCTTGAACACTATTTTCAGTGTTGTTTATGATCCCACATATATCTGTTGCAGTATAAAACCTGTAAAAACTAGGACTTATTAAATACATTGCTAAGGTAGATATAATTCTCTGGGATAAAATTACTTGGTTTTGTATGAGGTGTGACAATGTGGTTCTTCAATTGAAATCTGGCTTGGTTAACTGAAGGGCTTGCAAAGTAGGCAACTGTGCTCACCCTGCTTGCAACTGTTATTCCTTATCAGCATGTGATTTCTAGGCCTCTAGGATCTCTTAGGCTCTAGAAAGCACCAAGAGTATTAATTATGCTAATATGGTTTTATGGTGCTGTAGTAGAAGTGTTACGGTACTTCAGTTCTGAGTTGCTCTCTATGTGTGCAAGGCTGCTTGCATTGAAGTTCTCCTTTGGCTATCTTTTTTTTTTTTTTTCTTCAGAAAGCAATCTGTGCTAGTTTGGCCAGTAGACTCACACTGAATCATGACTGTTTTGTAATACTCTCACCCTGAATTAGCTGATTCCATCATGATCATGTGTTTCAGATGGAGCTAGTAGAATTTCTGGTGTTAAATATGGTTAGTAACAGTCAATGTTGAGAAACGACTGATATTTAAGTGTACACTGACTTTGTCTATATTGTAATGGTGGTGACTAAAATATTTCTTAACAGCTCTAGACAATAGGTACAGTGGTTTTTTTCCAAGCACATTACCTGCATGCCATGGATATATGCAGTTAGTTTAGAAATAATTTCTTACATAATTGAACTACTGCATTTAAGTAGTCTGTCTAAAACACTGTTTTAGTAGATAAAACATACATACATTTACGTATCTGTCTAAGTGTATATTAATTATCATCTGTCAAACCTTACATTAGAATGTAACAAAGTACTTCTGGCTCTTTTGATCAAAGCTAGGACTCATGTCTGTTTTAGGTGAGGCTCAGACAAATTAGTATTGAGCAGTTTAATCTTACTGGGGAGCTTTTTTAGCAACTTAACAACTTTTTAACAACTGAACCTGACTCTTTAAAGAGGTGTGAGTGTTAGAAGGATTTCCAAATATTAAAACATTTATATTTGGAATAATACTTAGACTTTTGGAGTCTGGTAAGGTATGTGTCAATGTACTCTTTTCCACATACATGAATGGCCAGACTAAGAAATGATGTAACTGGTTGAAAATACAAGTATATTTTTTAAATACTTGGTAAAACAGCTTAGAGCTTACAGGCCCTGTGAGATATGCTGGGAGGGTATAACCACAAGAACATTGCTATTCATGTCTACACATCAGTTCTTTTGGAGTGAAAGTTAATAAATTAAAAAGTATAATATGTTTCATGTGCCTGCAGCCTACAAATGTAAAAAAAACCCCAAACCCAACCAGAAGGCACTTTATTTTATAAGATTAGGTTCTGTACTTAAGTATAGATCTTTTACCTGGAAATCATTACTTGGCTTTAAAGCTGAGTAAATTAGTATTAATAAGTCTTTTAATATGTGCAGTGACACAAATCAAAATCTATTATTAACAAAAATTTGGGAGATAATAGGGCTACTTAATCTAATATTAAGAATGCCATTTTTATAATGTATAGCTCAAGGCTGCTTTAAAAAAACCCCAAACCCGCCTACAAACAACAAAACAAAACAAACTCAAATCAAAAGCAGATGCAAATTAAATTCTTTTTACCAAATAAAAATGCACAAAAACCAAGTCCTGGTTTTAATATTTTGAAAATTATTGGAGAAGTGGGTTTACAGCTTCATAGATCATGATTTAGTTGTCTCTTGTTTATTATTCTGAGTTCCAAGCTGCTTATTACTGTTGCTCATTAACATTTTAAAGAAATTAACAGTAATTACATTGCTGTACAGAAGGGACACTAATGTGTTTTGGGGTTTTTTCCCAGTTACAGAGTACATTTAGGTTTGGTAACCAGTGCTTCACTCAGTCTTTTCTCCTTTCACCTCATGTACATTCACGCGCAGCCGTATGGACCTGCATGTATGGTAATTAAGGAGAAAAGGAATGTGCACGCTCTGTTGCAGTGTGTCTTGAACATTATCAGCTGTGGTCTATATTAAATGCAGATCTCAAAGGGGGCCTATCCGGGCATTTTCCACGTGAGATATCAGTGGTAGAAGAGCAGCTTCATAGGAAATGCAATTATAAATAACAGTTGTTACACAAATAACCTGAAATAAAGCATGAGACCCTGTTCAAGTGTGTAAAAATTGTGTGAATAATTTGTCTGAAGTTAAGGGGGCAAGGAAAGAGATCAGTGATTTGGGGGAGTACACTAGGTTTGTGTTTATCAATAGAGCCACAGATTAGATATAGTTCTATGATGTTAAAAAGTTTTTTTATAAATTGATTACGGGAGAGTCCCAAGTTGGAATGGAGCTTGGTCCTCCTGTCTTTCCTTAAAAAGTTCAGGGGAGATTTTTTCTATATTTCTTCCTTGAAGTTTTAGGAGTCAATGAGGGTCTTTGAGAGATTATTACTGAGATCTGAGATTGTATCATAACATGAAAGTTGAACACTGAATTTGAAATTTTACTGAATACTGAATACCTGAAGCTTCCGCTCTATGCAGTTGAAAAACAGGATGCTTATTGCCTGTGAAAAATAAGTCCCAATGTAGTAAGTATTGTGCTGGATGTGATGGTGTCTGTGTTGCAGTTAACATGTGCACAACCAATGAGATTACATTAATGTAAATGTATACAACCTGAATCTTTAAGCCACCATGTAGTGTTCTAGAGAATAGGGATTAATCTTTCACTCTCTCTGATATTTCAAAAAGGAAACATTTTTTCACTTCAGATTGTTTTTTTCATGACGAGTGATTAGAAAGCATATTCTTCAGGAGCCATATGTGAAACTACCAGTAAGCTATCAGAATGTGACAGAATTATTAGTTTGTAATATTAATACCTTTTTTCTTTGCCTTCATGTTAACTTACCCATAAAAACATACAAAACAAGTTAGAAGGTAGTGTTGTTTGCAGGAAATTAAATGCTAAGTTCCACCAATTTCCAGCCATGAGCAAAGAACATTGAAACAAAAATAAGAATCTCATTGGGAGAAATAGCATCTAGAGTCCATATCAAAATGATCGTGTGAAGTATACTTTGTTATTTTCATCACTGTTCTTCTCATCCCTCCTTCAAAACGCTAGCTTCATTCTATAAGATAGGAAATGTTAACCATTTGAGAGAAGTTTCAAAATTAGCTTCTTCCCAGTCTGTGCATCTTTATTTCCTCATCTCAAGTCATACTGGGAATGAAAAAAATCAAAGTTTTTTCTTGAACAATTTTTATAGTGCTTTTCAGTACAGTATTGGAGTATTTCAAATACTAAACTAATTTTGACCATAAATTCTCCAAACTCAGCTACTGTTACCTTCCTTGTTTTACCAGTAAGTAAATTGTTTTACCAGTAATTGACACACAGTTGTGACCCTCAGATGTACATCTCATCTGATGAAAATTGTGACTTAGAGATTAGATTACTCTTGCCTGTCACCCCCAGCCCCAAGACAATTAAACTGTATATACTGGCATTGTTTTTCCCATTGATGTAGTTTGGATTGGTCACATAGGAAAAATGAAAAGCAGCAATAAAATTTATAACTGAATTGTCAGGTGTATAGTCAAAAGAGTGGATTATAATTGTATAGGGAAAACCTTTATCCATGTCTTTATTGGCTTTTGCCAAGGACTTTGTGATGTACTTTCTTGCATAATAATACAGTGTGATAGATTTCTTCAAAGGCCAGTATTTGAAGCCAGTATTTGGCTTCAGTTTATATTTTATGTATTTGGAACTTCTTTAAGTGCAGGACATGCGTGTTGAACCTAGTAGAGTTACACACAGTAATTCCGTTTTCTGGGTTAAGAGAGATACCTTTCACAAGTAAATTTTGCATACACTGACTGTGGCAAGACACTGCAATTTCCTTATTAATTTGCTATTCTAAACTTGATAAATGTGAAAACTGTAGACTTTGGTTTGAGTCACTCCATTTCCTCAATGCTTCAAATGTACACAAAGGTTATGAAAATAATGGCATGTGTGCATTAGAGGTTTCTGAAATTTATTTTGCTAAAAGTGTCAATTCGGTGTTTTAATTGTGACTAGCAAAGGTGCTTTTTTTAATATGAATTTGCTGAAAATCTGAAACTGCACATGAATTTGAAATAAAAATACCTTGTTATAAATTACTGATTTGGAAAAAAATACTTAGCAGTTGTTTGATAAAAATGTTTCAGTGTTTAGGGTGAGTTTTGTATGGATTTTTAAAATTTCATTTTCTTAAATTTTTTCAACATGTTTTCAGTAATGAGGAAAACATGTCCACCTGAGGTTGTTCAGAAAAAGCAAATCTTAATATAAGATAACCTGAAAGAACCTAACATCTTAGTAATTTCTAGTTTTTTAAGTTAAGGTCTTCACTTACCCTAGATGATGTCAAGGCAAAATATACAGATGACCTTTGTTTGACAATTTTTTCAAAAAAATAGCATCCATTTTCTGAAAGGAAAAAATTTAAAAGGTGATTTCTAAACACAAAAATAAGAAGAATAGAATACTTTTTCAATACGTATGTTAAGTAGGTAAATTTGGTAGATGACTATGTTACCTTAGAATCATCAGGCTTGGAAGAGGCCTTCAAGATCATCCAGTCCAATCGTCCATCCAGCACTACCCCTGTCACCCCTAAATCACCAAACCATATCACCAGATCCAGATGCCTCTTGAACATGTCCAGGGATGGAATACGCTGTGTAAGCATATAAAGTTATGTTCAGGAAAAGTTGTAACAAGTGTTACATGTTATAACCACAGCATACTACAAAGCTAGTATACTTATTTCACCCGGAACTTGTTTGGTACTCAAAGCTGTTCTCATTACTGTACTTGAGACATATTTGGTGGTTGTCATTCACGGAAGTTTTAAGAAAATAACTATATTTTGAAATGGAAGCTTACAGGTGGAGATATGGTTTCTGTCTGAAGAATAACAGTATTTTCATCTTAGATTTTCTTCCTCTCAACAAGTCTTGGGTTTTTGTTTGGTTTTTTTTTTTAAAAGTTTAAAAATACTATGAGAAAATAAAAATCAAATGGTGGCACTAAATAATAATGCACTTTTAAATTTTATTTAATTTCACTGTACATTTTCCAAGTCCCACATCACCAAGTGTTTGTGTTCATTTGTTTTTTTAGCTTATTTGCACTAATCTTGATGAACTCAGGGAATTAATCACAAAGATTGAGAATGAACTCAAAGATCTGGAGGACATTAAAAAGAAATCGGTATGTGACATTAAAAGCTTTCTCTTGTATGGATATGAAACAGTGCCAGTTACTTGCTGAGGCCTGTCAACTGAAGTTTTTTATGCTATTCAGTAACTGCATGAACCCTCCTATGGCTGATACCTGGGGACTGTCATCTTAATCTTTCCTGTATGTAATGCTCTGTTCTCTGTGTTTTTATGATAAGTGAATTCAATAACTGTGTTAGCACTGTTCTCTGCCAAAACAGAATATGGGTAGTGGTAATACCTTAGAACGAGTAGTTCATTTCCATTAAACATATGACCATTTTGCCCTGACGACAAGTTCTTGCCAACAAATAATTACAGGATAGAATTCTCATATCTGCCTATGCAGTGCTGATCAAAACTTCTAGTGAGCTAGAATTCTTAATTCCTTTTTTTTGCATGTGTTATTAAAATTTACTTTATTTAATATTTATTGAAGGAGTTTGTACCAGAAAGCATGCTATCTAGCTTTTGATATCAGATTAAGATACAAATTTTACCAATATGCACTGGATCACTGAGTCTGTGCAACTGAAAACCTCAAAGGAGTAACAGACAAGAGAATCCAGTATTGTTTAGGCTTTTGTAGGAGGCAGTGATTCCAATTAACATGGTGGGTTTAAATACACAACTACTACTCATTTAAACAGCCCTCTGCAATGAACTCTTACTGCTTTTTTCATTGTAGTTCTGTTTATTGAACCTTTGGTAGGCACTTCTGTGGTGGCATTTCTATGAAAAAGAAGTAGATAGAAGTGTTGATTTTTCTATGTGTTAGAAATTAGGCTGCTTTTAATTCAAGTGAAAGTTTATACTCTCATGCAGAATCAATATATCCTTAAGTTATTTAAACAGGGGAGAGAGACAATATAAATTAGGATTCTGAAAGACAAGTATCAATGCAGACAATTAGCATAATAATTGTTAATATAGGCAAAGGAATAATATCAGCCTAATCTTGAAATTATTTTGTGCTTGCTAAATTGCAAACTGCTTTTATCATAAGAATGCCAAGAGGTTATCAGAAAAGCTATGTCAGCAATAGGATAAAAAGCCAAAAATGAGAATATACTGCAGCATATCCATAATCTTAGTATAGATGAGACTTTTAGTCTGCTCGTAAAACTGTAGGAACAAGACTTCTTCAAGGGTAGACAAATGCTAAATATGTCATAATTGCTCTTCAAACTGAAATCTGATAATGTCATTATGTAAGTAAGTTGCATGACTTCAGCAGGAATACTATGTTTAGTTCTAATTGCACCGTCTTAAAAAAACCAACCACTTAAGTACAGGGGAGTTAAGATACAACTCATTCAGCATTCAGAAGTTATGAGGTAAGGACAATCTTTCGTTGTGCTTTTATAGACCTATCAGATCATGGTTCTGGGTCTCTAAACACTTGTGATGTGAGAAGTTTTATGTAAAGAAAACTTGTGTTAGAAGTTTTATGTAAAGAAAAAGGGTTAGGATTAATTGCTGAAGAAGCGGTTATGAGGAAACAGTAAAGTGAGATACTGATTTTGAAAAAAAAATTATCGGGGAAACTTCATGTTTACCTTTTAAACATACAAATAGAAAAGTTGTTAAATTAGGTGAATAATTATAAATTTGACTTGCTAAAATAAGGTTTTGCTTTGTAAGGAAAGTCTTTAGGGTTTCATTTTTGATGTCTAACACCATGTGTGATTATGTTAGATATCTGAAAAACTGGAGGAAATGCAGACTTTCATTCTTCAGCTCTAACCAAATGACAATGGCAGTTTCAGAAGCATCCAGAATCAAGTTTGTTCAGTTTTTCTGAAGTGCATAGTCTGTTAAGTAAAACATTTTTCTAATTTGATAATGGAAATTTGACCTAATGTGAAAGGTTTTTTTAGTATGATGGCACTTATGTGCTGTTCATGGACTTCTTTCTTATTTTGACTGAAAGACGGTGGCGTTCTTACTACTTCATGGTAATTTAATACTGATTTTTGTCTGCAGTAATGACTGGGTGAAGCCATAGGAATCTTTCTTCTTCTCGACTAACCTCCTTGGTACTTTCAGTTGTAGTAGTTGCTAGCACGTGCTACTGAGAAAAACCTTCAAGGCAAGCTATGCTGTTATGTTAAATACTAACACATATAAAAAGTACCACTTAACTTTATATTAAGCCTTTCAAGTATAACCTTTTCTTAGTTGTAATCTCCCTTTTGTTACCTAGAAGACCATTCTAGAGAACATAAAAGGAACTCCTTCTCCAGAACTTGGAAGTAGTGGAGGCTATAATGAAAGAGCTGAGCTACAGGACCTTTTTAATATGGATAAACTTACACTGTTTTCCCTCATTTTTTGTAGGTAGTTGGACTGGTTATATCTGATACTTTTCAGAACATCAACTTGTGACAACAAATGACATGACAGATTTTCATTTGGCAAGTTAAAAGAAAATTAGAATAGGGTTATGTAGTGGAAAGTAATGGATAATTTTAAATTTTGGCATTTCTACAAGTTTCTTCTACAACAATGAAATAACAAACCTGTAGGAAAGTATTTTCACTCTTTGATTGATTAGTTTGGTTCTCTACTCTTGTACACCTCTAATGTCTTTTTAATGAGGTATGAATAGTATTTTTCCTTTTAAAAAGTCTTGTGCTTCTTCTTGATTACTGGTGAGTTTGTTATAGCCATGATGAGATTTGCTTTGTGCTAGTTTGCTGTGACTGTTTAGAATGGAAAATTACATTTTACCTCAGTTCTTTAATTTTGAGTTAAACTCTGCTCTTGAAGTCTAGCCACAGTTCTGAAGCAACGCTGCAATTTCACATATGCTTTCAACTGACATAAGCCAAAGCTGCTGCCAAATAAATAGTTCCTACTCCCTATGTCTCTGGAAGCTCCTGTTTTCTGTGCCATCCCATTAGAGAGGGTAGCAAAATTCTTTGTTCAGTTGCATGGTGAGAGATTGTGATAAACCTAACTACTTATTTCTGCTGGTGATTTGTTTGTAAGCCAGACCAGTTTTCTAATGCAATTTATCATGGAGTTGCACAAATACCTGTGTTTGTATTCTGCTACAGGTTGAGTGGTCATTTTAAGAACAGAAATGGCCATCCATGGGCAAAAGAAAGTGGGACCGAATTTGACAGGAAAAACGCCTTTGTGTGGCAGGTGAAGTTGTATGTGATATTACTATCAGAGGTGCTCCAAAAAGTCTGTTCCTTCAGCTACTGAACAGTTCCTCTCCTTACCACGTGTTACATATCCAGAGGGAGAAGAGAAATCAGTCAGATTTGCTATTCGTTTAAGTACCTAACTGGAAATAAGAATGTGAAAGGTGCAGAAAGGGGACTTAGAGGACTTAAAGTTTAATGTTTTGTGCACTGCCTAGTGAAAGGCTGATACCCTAAGGAATGTCTAAGCTAGAATATCTTCTAGCTCTTGTACATTGCTTAGGACATGTGAAGCAGCATCCTTTAGTCTTAAAATAGTGTGACTAAAAACTGGAGTAAAAGTTGAATCAATAGGAAAAAAATGAGAATTTTAAACAACAAAAATTAGATGCTAGTAGAAATTAGGTCTCTTTTGTTGCTAATACTTACATAGAAAAGATGTGGGTGAAATTACAAGCAGTCAGTAGACAATTATAAACCTGAACTAGAAGAAGATACTGGCTAAAAATTCTATTGATATTTTGTTGCACTTTTACCTCTTGTTTGTTTTTGTAAAATTTGGACTGGATATGTAATATGCATGGCCATTCCGTTGAATGTGACCTCCTAGAAATTTGCTATAACTAGCAAATTGACCAAAATATGCAAAGTAGCTTAATTCCACACTTGCAGTGGTATTGCTGAAAAAATAATTTTGACAAACCTACGTGATAGGGAAGCATTTTGCTAGTGTATTTAGGATCACATAAAGACTTCTCTCTAATATATGAAATTTCTTTTTGAGAAGAGGCAGTAAAGTAACACATTCTGTCAGATCAGTACGCAGGTTAACAGCTATCAGTCTCTGGCATTTTGGATCCGATTTTTCCCTAGGTCTTCTCTGTCTGGTCAAATCGGTGGGAGTTGCAGTGTGAACGGAAATCTTCTTACTGCCTTTCAGATAATCTGCTTCTCTTGTGATCTGAAGTAATTTTGTGTGTGTGTGAAACTGTTAATTAAGCTACTTAGTAGATCAGTTGTATGTACTTAGCTGTTGCATATCATAGCAGAAATTTATTTTTCTTTTTTTAATTTTTTTCAAGCCCTTCTTGATGTTGTGTAGTATTAAAGTGACAGGACTGCAGGTACTTGTATAAAATAATGAACTTAGGGCTTTTTTGCAGGTGCTAGCTGAATTTGCAGTAAAATTAATGAGGTTTTTAACATGAACGTGGAAAGATTTCTTGTTTACTGAAGTGCAAGACTTTATTTTGGTAGCACCATTGGATTTGAATCATACCCTCCAAGTCTGATGGATAAATGCATAGCTGTCTAGGAGGTGAGAGGGGAGGCTGGAGCCCAGGATTCCCGCAGTTAAGCTGAGAAGGTTAAAATTAATAAAGGGCAGTACCTTCCTGAGAAGAAGACCACCTTGTCCCTATAGAGAGAGAAAAGTCGGACAAAGGTTGAGAGAAGGAGAATTACTTACTCAAAGGGCACCAGCCAAGGTAACAACTAATTATGGTTTGGAGAAAAGGCTGTGAAGATTTTATTGTTTGCAAAGGTCTGTAACACTCTGATGTTCTTGACTTAGTTGCCAAAAAAGAAAAATCCTCCCTTTCAAAGGTTTTGTGTTCTGCTATTGTTCCTGGAGTTTATAATGAGACAGTCCCAGGAGGTTGAATGCCTTTATCTATCTTTGGAAGTGGATTTTTTTTTCTAGGCAGGTGAGTCAAAAGGCCTGAAAGCAAACTGAGGTTTTCTACAAAAGTATGTATTTCAGAGTGCACTTGAAAATTTAAAGTGAAAAATCCACTGGTTTAGGTCAGAAATATTTAGAACCTCAGACAGAAATTCATTTGTTGGGGCTATTCAAAGGAATATATTGATGCAGGGTGGAACATCCTTCCCTTGTCTGGTTTTGTTTCTTTTTTTGAGATTCCAAATAGGCTGCTGTTTAATTTGTTCATAGGAGGTGTAAGCATCTAAACTAGGAGACTGCTTTCTGAGGTTTTTCATTGATTTGCTACATTTTATTTTGAAAATATGTTAACATATGGGAAAAAATAATGCAAAATGCTTTGGTTTAGAAGTTTGTAAAATATTCCCTCTCTGTTCAGTGAAGAAGTGGGAAATACTGTCACATGTTTGAAAATGTTTGGCAGGTCCACTGTGTTTAGACAAGACTGTGCAGGGACTTCGAAGAACTTGCCTTCAGCGGAAACTCGTGTAACCATCAGAAATAGTTTAGGGCTCTTACTAATATTTTAGTCAATCAGACCTCAATTTTGCAAACAATGAAGTGGAAAAACCTACTGTGTTTTTTCATTTCAGGCCCAGGGAGACATTTTTATTGTTGGGTTAAATCTTTTTCAGTTTATATTCGGAGGTTGACTTCCTTCTCCCCATTCCTGTCTCCTCTTGTCCTGACCAATACCTTCCTCCCCAGTTAAATATGTACCATGCTTGAGACTTTTGCATGTGAACAGTTTCCAGTTATACTTGTTTTCATCAGCATTACTGTATTTACATAAATGCATACACAAACAGAAAATACTATAACCTGAGAAATCTGTGTATGCACACCCATTTGCAGGTTTAAACTGCAGGTAAAGAGAGCTACAATAAAAGAGACACCAATAAATACTTAGAGTTTGGGGGTATTAATATACACACTTCAAGTCATGCAGCTGAAACATTTCCTATTAATTTAAACCTGGGTTCTCTGTTACTGTGTATCTTCATCTGTAACGTGTCTAACATACTCTCTTTTCCATCCTTACCCTGAACACTTGATTTGTGCTTTAGTCACTTCCAAATACTGTTATTGCTTCTCTGTCTTGCCTTCATCTCTTGAAAATACTAATATGAGCCCAAAATACTTAATTTTGAGACAGAAATTTACACATATACATCCATGCAGCTTCTTGTACTTCTGAGGACAGATGGAAGATGTGGAGCATTTGTAATATTTAGTTGTTTAATATGAATGAATAAAGCCAGTTTTAGGCTTCAATTTTTGAAATCTTCTCTATGATATTTAATTTGTCTTCTCTGATATTTTTAACTTTGGCTTATCTCACTAACATTCAATGTTTTTGTCACAGTCTTCAGTTTTTCTTAGCTTTTCCAGTTTTTTGTCTTTATTGTCTATTTCTTCACAACTATTTTCTCTTGATCTTTCATGCCTTTCCTTGTGTGACTGACTAAACCTCCAATGAATGTATGCTAACAAGCTTTCTTTAAGCCGCTTTTACCACATACCTTTCTACAGTTCCAAATGTGAAAGTGTGGGTTCTGCATCAGAGGCGAATGTGCACTTACACATTTTTGTCACAGAAATACTACTATGTATTCAGAACATTTCACAATGCTTTGGATTTTGGTCAGTTAGTATGTTGTTTTGAAGAAATCATTCAAGGCATTCCTGTCAGCACACAGTGTGTAGCAAAACAGCTGATTTTAAGATGCTCAGCTGAAGAATAGAGAAACAGTTATATATTCAGAGTTAAGAAGATAAAACACTCAGATATATGAGAGGGAGTTAAGTAAGATCTTAACAACTTAAAAGACATAGATTTTTTGTAAATAGTTTAAGATACTGTATACATCCAATTTCTCTGTAAGTTGCAGAAGTGTAAATCAGTGATTAACTTCGAAGATCTTCTAATGTAGGAGTAAAATGTGACAGTTCAGTGGTGGATAATTTCACTGTTCTGAGTTCAACAGTAAGTTCATACTGATGATAAACTTTCTCTTGTGTTTTTGTGGTTTATATCTTTTTAAAAAATGTAGTGTATCGATCAACACAGTGATGATTGTGTAGTAATTTTCCAAAAGAAAATTAGAGCATGTGGCTGAACATCTGAACGAAGAGCCATTTCGTAGTAATGAACTAAATCAGGAGACAAAGACAGTCTTGGTAGCAAGAAATTTATTGCACTTTGTTTTGGTGGTGGTGTTTTTTGTTTTACTTTATTTGCTTGTAGTGTGTAAGAAGAGAATATATTTTAGGATATAACTTGGATATAACATTTTAAGATATAACTTGGTATGATCAGATATCTAGGTCATGGAAGTGCAAGCTGGAGTCAGGACTTTTCATTAGTTGCTGGTAAATGCTCAAAGATAAAATTGATTCAGAGATGTCATAAGTGAATTTGTTTTATAATTTACTACATGTCATTCTTCCTGACTGTGCTTAATCCCAGTCTTCAAACAGTATCAGAGGTTAGCTGTTGATATGGATTTATAATGTGTTCAGAATTACGTTGCTGAAGGTAAAATACAAGATATTAACTCTTGGGAACTTTTATTGTAGAAGATAACTCTAAGCATTTTCAAAATTAAAATACTTTCAGTAATAGATGCATTTGCATAGTATGAATACATGATCTTGTCATGCATTATTATTCAGTCAAAATTAGAAGTAAGTGTCTGAAATTGTAGTGTTTGGCCCATAAATTAGTTATTTGGAACATTTAGCATTAATCCATATATAATTTGAAAAAGTTACTGATCTCTTTTCTTTAGGTATCTGGTGTCCAAAGCAGCTGGAGATCACCAACTCCCTCTCTGTGTGACATCACTAGAAAACGCTAGACTGGTGATGTCACACATACCACAGAACCCCGCAGCAGAATGGAGCAGGCCTATTAAGGGTAAGTTTTCTCCCTCCACCACCACCCCTTTTCAACAATATTGCATGGTTTTATAAGATGACTAATTTTCTTTACTTGATGTCCCTGGGATATAAAGTAAAGATTACAGACAATCTTATAAAACTGCATAATATTGTGGTGTTGTGTGTGTGTGTTTATTTAAAAGCAAAACAAAAACTTTTGTAAAAAGTTCAGTCCTTACCACATGTATCAATATCCTGGCTCCAGTCTGCTTTGGGGTTCCATGATAAGTATGCCAGATTAATGTATGCTGGGGCATCGATCACAGAGAGTGGAGTCAGCATTTCCTGGCTGCTCTGGATGTCAGAAACCTTGTTTTAAAAGGTAAGTTTTCAGTTGAATGTGTTGAATGTGTCTGTGCATTTATATGGAAACATTCAGCCCATTTCTAAAATGTGTTTTTATTGTGTTTACATTTTTGAAATTTACTTGCAACTTGACACAGCACAAAGTCACATTTTATACTTCTCTGTCTAGTCCTTTTTTCCTCTTTTATTTTCCTGTGTTAATACCTTATGTTGTGTTTCCAGAAAAAAAAACAATGTCTTGTTTGTCACTACTTGGAACAAGATGGTAACTAAATTCTGTTTAACATCCCTCTCAATGATCTGGACAAGGGGATCAAGGGCACCCTCAGTCAGTTCACAGACAGCACCAAGTTGAGTGGGAGTGTTGACCTGATGGGAGGGTGGGAAGGCTCTGCAGAGGGATCTGGACAGGCTGGATCATGGCCCAAGGCCAGCGGTGTGAGGTTCAACAAGGCCCAGTGCCGGGTCCTGCCCTTGGGTCACAGCAACCCCGGGCAGCGCCACAGGCTGGGGACAGAGTGGCTGCAAAGCTGCCCACGGGAAAAGGAGCTGGGGGTGCTGGTGACAGCAGCTGAACATGAGCCAGGGTGTGCCCAGGTGGCCAAGAAGGCCAATGGCATCCTGGCCTGTACCAGCAACAGTGTGGCCAGCAGGGCCAGGGCAGGGATTGTCCCCCTGTACTCGGCACTGGTGAGGCCACTCCTCAAATCCTGTGTCCGGTTCTGGGCCCCTCACTGCAAGAAGGACATGGAGGTGCTGGAGCAAGACCAGAGCTGGGGAGAGTCTGAAACTTAAATCCTGTAAGAAGCGGCTGAGGGAGCTGGGCGTGTTGAGCCTGGAGAAAAGGAGGCTCAGGGGAGACCAGAACTGCCTGAAAGGAGGGTGTAGCCAGGTGGGGGTCAGCCTCTTCTCCCAGGGAACACGTGCTGTGTGTTCCTGATGAACATATACTTTTGGAGGTCCAGCGTGAACCTCCTAAGCTTCAGTTTGTAGCTGATCTCTTACATTATATCATTTGGTGTTTCTGAGAATTTGCCACAAAGACATTTGTGAAAACAAGTTTATTATCTATAGAAATTAGTAGGCAGCTATGTAAAAGGGAGTTAGCTCATAGCTTTGTCAATTATTGATTTATCTTCCCCCCACTCCCACCAAATAAAAGACAAACACAAGACTGTGTTAGAGAATCAAATTGCATACGAAAAGAAATGCTAAATTTTGTAGTGATGGGTCTGAAGGTTATATAATTTTTCTTAATGTCTCTTTTTACTATTTATTATTTAAGGAATAATAACATTTAATCTTTACATGTTTGCACAGAAAACCAGCTGAACCACAGTAATTTAAAAGATAAGGATTTATTTTTATTCCAGTCTTTCTTGGCCTGTATTAGTTCTGTCCTGACTACTTCTGAGGAAAAAATATTTTTCTCATGGCTTAAATTTGTCCATGCTTCCATTGGTTTATTGTCAATTCCAGGTTTATTGTCAATTCCAAAACCCCACTAAGAAAAATAAGTAATTGGGATAAAAGGAAATAATTAATATAGGTTTTTAAAAATTATGTTGCTATAACATTTTCATTAAAATAACTTGGAAGTATGGCTCCTCTCTGCCTGTTTCTCTCCCTTGTTGAGGTCCTTCTGAAGGCTTGCACAGCTCTCTGGGGTACTGGCCACTCCTCCCAGCTTTGTGTCATCAGTGAACTCACTGAGGAGGCATCTGCCCCTTCATCCAAGTCACCGATGAACAAGTTAAACAATACTGGACCAGTATTGACCCCTTGGGGACACCACTAATGACAAGCCTCCAACTAGAGCTAGCTGTAGAAGTAGGGGCCAGGAATTGGTTAGGTTTTTATGTTTGTTTTTGTAAGCAGAGAAAAAAGTAACATATTTGTTTTTCTTTGAAGTATTAATGAAATCGGTAAAGTCTTGAAGTCTGTTCTTGACTAAACATTGTACATATGCTGGCTGCATAACAGTTTCTGCTTCAAATTTATTCTGTGGTTAGCTGATACTTATCTTTCTTATAAATACTCTTTTTTTTTTCTATTTAAGCCAAGATCTTAGCCTTATTTAAAGACAAATTAGTCTCGGAAATCAATAATTTCTTGGGTTTTTTTCTTTGCAGTGATTTTTTATATCTTTTTAATATTACATCTTCACACATCATCTTTGCTATATCAACTGCATGTACAGAATTTCTATTTCACAATAGTACTAGCATTGTTTATTTTTGCTATTTGATTTTTGTTTTGAAGCAGTGCACTAATGCTCTGTAGTATATAAATTCATTCTTTTAAAACAGTCTGCAAAATGTTGTGTTTACTTACAAGAAAAAGAAAAACGTGCACATAATATTCTTTCATATGTTAACAATGAATTCTGTTGATTGCTCACATTAAGAGAGGCTACAGTGTGCACAAGGTTTGGTTTTTGTTGTAGTGATCGGTGACAGGTTTTATGCATGTGACTGACCACAAGTGAAGGAAATTATAATACAGTTTACTGGCTTGTCTGTGTGTTCAGCACTGATCATTGTGTGGTAATGTGGAATAATTACCTACTTAAAATCTTTGCTTTTGTAATTTTAATTGAAGCATGAAGGCAACTATTTGTTTTGTTATGTAACATGTAAATGATTATCCATAAAAAAATAGATGCCCGGTCTTCAAACAAGCATTCAGCCTGAGTGATCTTGCTGTACATTGGAGAGATCTGCTGAAATGTGTAGAGAGAAATTGTTCCAAAGTCCTTAGGAAGATCAGTCTTGTAGACTGCTGAAAGGCAGCCGTGACAAGCTTTATCCAGATTTTCCTGCCTTACATTTCTTGGTGTGCTAGACCACAGGAAGCTGTGAAGGATATGTGCGCTATCAAAAGCTAAATATTTATATGAAATAAGTAAGTTCCCAAGTCTTGCTTCTTTTTCTTGCAGAACCATAGTCTCTTTACTGTTTTACATCTTCTCTGGCCAGTTAAGAGCTAAAATCCTCATTTACATAAAATGCTCAGAGTCAGTAGAGTGGCAGAAGTGCTATACCACATCTCTTTTATAACAGTTACATGTGTATGTATTGTTCATTGTCTTTTATGCAATGAACTACAGAATAAAGTTTTGGGAAGAAATATGTGCAAGGGGTTTCTGTGAGTGTTAAGGGGTGTGTTCTGCAGCACCATGGCCAGCATGATTGTCATTTCCTAATGTTTTCTCTCCTTATTCAGACTTTCTAGATTTATGAAAACATGAATATAAGATTACATATATCAATTTTGAAAATAAAACTTTTAAATTATACATTTGAATTAAAAGCTTAAAGGATTTTATGTTGGGAAACTGGTCTTTGCTGCACAGTCTGTTGCTTCATAAAAGACAAATTTGCTAAACTTCTCTTTTAAAAAAACCTTTCTCTAGAACATTAAATAAAATGTAGTGGAAAAAACTGTGGGAATTTTATCCTTGGAAATTGTAGTAAGGTTTTTTTTTCCCTCAAATAATAATGTTATAATTTATACCACTTCTCTTAAATGAGATCGTGGTGATATTTTCTGTAAAAATTTTATCTCTAACTCAGAAAAGTGTACATACGTGGTTGATTTTCCTGACCTGAGTGGATTACTACCTATGTTAGTTACTCATTTAAGTGATTTTGTACACATGGTGTATTTGTAGAATCCTGTTTCAGTTTTAATTTTGACCTGTAAAAAGTGAGCATCCTTGCAGTATTACTTTTCCAACTAGGACATTGCCCCTCTGTAGTATTAAAATAAAAGTAATAGTTTCTTACATAGGTTAAGGGTAGATGTAACTCTGAAAGTTTCCAGTCTTCCAGTTATTTTCCTCGTATTAGTGTACTGGGATTATTGTAGTACTAATACAATCTAACAAGATTTAGGTCTAATGCAATGATAAATAAATGGAATTTATGTTTTCAGGGAAGATGGTACCACCGGAAGCAAGCAGTAAAGGAATTGCATGGTACGTTGTTACGACTGCTTAATGAACTGTTACCATGGGAACCAAAGCTAATTAAAGCATTTCAAAGAAACAGGTAATTACCTGCTCTTTTTTTTTTTCAACAGTGGTGCGTGGGATGAAAAACAGAACAAAATTCACCTCTTAAAAACTGATCAATAAGTTGGCTTCTTAAATAAATAAAATTAAAATGGTTTGAGGAGAGGAGTGAAGCACTGGCAGTACTTAGTTGGAAGAAGTATCTTATATTCCAGAGTTACTGTCTCTAAAAATTTGAGCTTAACCCCTTAATGATTTTTTTCCTCTAAAATGCTCTAGAATCCTTAAGCATGCTGACCAATAGTATATCACAGTACAGCTAGGATTTGTATTGCTGCTTATTTGGTTAAGAGATGCTGAAAACCTTTCTCTAGAATACTATATCGAGGCTTCTTAGAATACTCTGACTACTTACTTTCTAAAGCTACATGAATTAGCTATTAATGAATTCTCCACAGAGCAATTCTTGAAGCATTGTTTTGAGGTCTTTGTAACCCAGTAAATTAGACATGCATGTGGAAAGAAGTATGTCAGAGCAATGCAAGTGAAGCAGTGACGGGTTTAAATCTAGTAAAGTTCAAGTATTAGTAACAGTGAAGGTACTACCCTGATTATAAATCATGGAGAGATTAGATACTGCCGTGAAGCTCAGTGCCATTCTTGCCTGTTAGCCATTCAGCTGTTGCTATAATCGTACCTTAGTTTTGCCATCTAGACAATTAAAAAGCAAGGAATGATTAGAGGCTTGAACTCTGTGACAAAGGATAGGAAAAGAGGCTGCTTCTTAAATGTTGAGTGTGAAGGAAGCAAGTTACACAGTTATGTGATGCAGAGCTAATGCTCAAAAGCGTGAAAGGTATTATGTTTAAAAAAACACGACGACATACCAAAGACGTTGTATTGGTTCCTTGGTAGCTCATTTTATGAATATCATGCATGAATTAAAATTCTTATTTGGAAATCTGGGATATTGTTGAATATTTTGCTTTAAATAATGGACCCAAGTAAAAGTTTTGGGGTTTTTTCTATTCTTTTTGTTCTCATTTCTGTTAATTTTCCTTAGCTGTTAATTTCATCCTGTCTTTCACAATTCAGAATCCTTCTGGAAACACGGCAGACAATATTACTGTCAGGAAGAATTTAATTTTCCAGTATGTGAAGTTTACAATTTTATCCTTTTTGTAAATTCTGCTGTAGAATGGTTTGGTGCCCAGTATCACTTCCTGTTTGTCAAATCGTAGAATCATAGAATGGTTTGGTTTAGAAGGGACCTTAAAGATCATCTAGTTCCAATCCCCCTACCATGGGCAGGGACACCTTTCATAGACCAGGTTGCTCAGAACCCTACCCAGTCTGGCCTTCTGGGGATGGGGCTTCAACAGCTTCTCGGAGCAACCTGTTCCAGTGCCTCACCACCCTCACACTTAAGAATTTGTTCCCAATTTCTAATCCAAACCTACTCTCTTTCAAATTGAAGCCTTTGCCTGTTGTCCTCTCACTACAAGCTCTTGTTCAAGTCTCTCTCCAGCTTTTTGGAAGGCTCCCTTCAGGTACTGGAAGGCTGCAATTAGGTTTCCCTGAAGCTGCCTCTTTTCCAGGCTAACCAATCCCTCTCAGTCTTTTAGCACAGAAGAGGTGTTCCATCCCCCTGATCACTTTGGTGGCCTCCTCTGGACTCGCTCCAACAGGTCCATGTCCTTCCTGTGCTGGGACCCCAGAGCTGGATGCAGCACTGCAGGCGGGGTCTCACCAGAGCAGAGCAGAGGGGCAGAATCCCCTCCCTGGCCCTGCTGGCCGCGCTGCTTTGGATGCAGCCCAGGACACGTTTGGCTCTCTGGGCTGTGAGTGCCCACGGCTGGGTCATGTCCAGCCTCTCAGCCACCAGCACCCCCAAGTCCTTCTGGGCAGGGCTGCTCTGATCCATTCATCCCCAGCCTGTGTTGGTACCTGGGGTTGTCCCCACCCAGGTGCAGCACCTTGCACTTGATCTTATTAAACCTCATGAGGTTTTCCCGTGGACCTCATTTCTTGAGCTTGCCCAGGTCCCTCTGGATGGCATCCCATCCTTCAGGTGTGTCAACTGCACCACTCAGCTTGGTGTCATCTGCAAACTTGCTGAGAGTGCCCTCAATCCCTCTGTCTATGTCATTAGTGAAGATATTAAGTAACTCTGGTCTGAGTATGGTCCCCTGAGGGACCGCACTTGTCCCTGATGTCCATTTGGACTNGCTATTGACCACTACCCTCCGGATGCCACCAACCAACCAGTTTCTTATTCATCTAACAGTCTGCTTATCAAATCCCTCTCTCTCCAATTTAAGGGAGAAGGATGTTGTGGGGGACCATATCAAAGGCTTTACAGAAGTCCAGATAAATGACATCTGTAGCCTTTCCCTTGCCCACTGATGCAGTCAGTCCGTCATAGAAGGCCACAGAATTGGTCAGGCAGGACCTGCCCTTGGTGCAGCCGTGCTGCCTGTCCCGAATCACCTCCGTGTGCCTCAGCACAGCTTCTAGGAGGGGCTGTTCCATGAGCTTCCCAGGCACAGAAGTGAGGCTGACAAGCCGGTAGTTCCCTTAGACAAAGAAAACCTTCTGTAGACAACAAAATGGCATTTGATTGGCAAACTATTATTTCTGTGGTAAATATGTCCATGTCTGCTCCTTCAGACATGACTTTACAATGATATGTGAGACTGGAGTGGATGTCATTTGTTGTGTTTCAGCATAAGAGAATGTGATGATGGATAGTTTTAAATCTTCAATAATTTAGGAATAGTGGGGGTTTTGTCTGGGTTGTGTTTGTGGTTTTGGATTATTTGGGATTTTTTGGGATTTTTTGGTTGGTTGGTTTGGTTGGGTTTTGGGCTGTGTTTATTTTGTTGGGTTTTTTAAAAATTTTACCTAAGTATACAATCTGAAAGTGTAAAAAACCCATTTTTTCATCTTTCTTAGCCTTGGTTCTTCCTGATCAAACACAGGTGCCACCAGCAAGCCCTGAAAAAGTGAAAAGTGACTGCAGCAGAAGTCCAGCACTGAGACTGTTTAGAATTGACTGCAAGATTTAAAGTCCCATTTGCTACACTGCAGGCCTCATATAAAGTAATATTTTGCTCCCAATTGCTTTATTAGTGTGGCTAAAATTGTGCTATTATAGCTTGATCCAGGTACTTTTCACGTGTTACAATAATGCATTGTGAATCACACCATGAGAAGTGAAGAGATATTGAACCTGCAGCTGACTGCTGCTGAGTAGCACCCATCCTTTATGGCAAACAGCTTACAGCTGAAACCAGTACATCATGATTCAGTGACGTAATGGTCCACAGTCAGCACCCCTAAATACGATCCTCTATAAACCATGGGCACACTCAGCTGAGGAGACAACTCATCTCCTCTGCAAGAGCTGGAAAACTCTATCTGTGAGATTCAAATAAACTGTAATTTTTATGTATTCAAAGATCAAAAGGCCCATATATTAAACATTAGAACCTCAAATATACTACAACAGTAATTTGAAGATCAAGAAGTTAAGATGTAAATTTGTAGAGAATTAAATAATTACTTGCTCCAATGTCAATTCAGAAGAGAGGTCAACCTCCGACACAGGATTTTTTTAAAGGTTAAAGAAAAATGCCAGTGGAAATTAAAGTCATAGCAGACCATAGGTTAAGGAATAGTAACTGCAGAGAACTGTAGATCTTCAAGATGATCTCATTAGATTAGTCCAGACCTAAAGGCATACACGAAAAGAGCTTATAGCAAATGCTAACAAAGTTAGTTTAGAAAACTTAGAGGGCTGGGAAGAATTTTATTTAAAAAAAAAAANTCATTGAGCTATAATTCAAAAATCTTGAATGAGCAATAATGCCTAGCAAAGGCATCAGATGAAGCATATCACATAGGCTACTTGCTGTAAGGTCTATAAACTCTAAACATTTAGAGCAGTTCAAGGAAAGTGCTGACATCCCAGAAACAGTACTACACATATGCAGGCTGGTTAACTGTGCTTTTCCAATCTTCAATGTCTTCCAGTTGGTGTTACCCAAACTCTGTGAGTTCTTCATAAAGCTTAGAAAAACCAATTTGCCCCTTTCTAGGGATTTGACTGAAATCTGCACTGTAACTTAGTCTCACCTACGCATTTATGCTGATAGTTTTGAGAAACTTAATAGATATACACACACACACGCCCCCACACACACTCCCCTGTTCCTTACATTACTGTGCAGGGTGTAAGGTTGGAGAGCCACAAATAAAAATAAAGTGCCTGTTACCTCATAGTCAGCCCTGAAAAATTTTGCCCTTAGCATGCACAGGTTTTAACATAATAGACAAATGCACCAAAGGTATGCAGCAAGGAGGAGGTTTTCATGCAAGTGCCATATGCCATATACCCCAGCAACTGACCCTTGCAGCATCTGGGAAGCCTAGTTGCACCCCAAGGACACCTCAGCAGTTCACAGAGCCACCACTCAGGCATGAAGATGTGGTGACAGGGCCATGGGAGGGGACACAGCCTCTGTGCTGCCTCAGCCTGTGATTACAGGCTTGATGTCCCTCTTCAGCAGCCTTGCCAGCAACACAGAGCAGCGCTAGCTTCCCTGAAGTGAATCACACATTCAAAACACCCAACTTCTATTTTCTGCTGTTTGGATGGTTTTGTCTTTTTTAAAAAAATCAAATCTCAAATGAGACCTGAGTCCTCTAAAACGACGAGAAGCCCCGGGGCGCTCCAGCACAGCACAGCTTGCCCAGGCTGCGGCGGGGAAGGCTGCACGACGCTGCCTCTCTCAGCCTCCTCTCTGAGCCATGCTTCCCAGCAGGAACCTGAATATAGCCTTCAAGTACAGGCTGGGCAAAATTTCTGCTATGTGGGTGGGTAAATGAGTGACCGCTACACAAAGCAAACTCTAAAATGTGGGCTAACTATAGTCAGGTACATCGTGGTTTAAAACAAACACTGACAGGAGAGTAGAAAAGGCTAGCTCAGAAAGGATGTTCTCTTTTTCGTGTTTCAGTCTTGTGTGCTGAACATGTTTTGAACATTGCCGCTGTATCTCATGCTTCCACCAGGCTGGTCAGGAAAACTGCCGAAAAAAACAGTCAGGCACGGCCAGCTAACCCAAACAACTTTTTCACAAGGATAAGCAGGTCTGACTAAATATGCACATGGAAACTCCTATTTTTCCAGTTATAGATACACTGTTTCCATATCCTCATGCAGCATTTTCCTATTTTTAGTTTAAAATTATTATCTATAAAATTATTATACATGTAAATAAGAATACTATAAGAAATGTTTAAAACTTAAAAAACATTTCAATTTACTGAATTTCAAATGGTTCATCTAAGCTGTAGGTGCAGCTGTTCAGCAAAAACATAACCTGCAGTGGTCTGATATAGACCATAATGGGTTTTGTACTGAATTGTTTGTGTAAGGAACATGTGCTCTTGGCTTCTAAGTTACATTTCCATGTCCTACCTAACAATATTGGCTAAACTGCACAGGCTCTGTCACCTCAGCCACAAACTGTGAGCAGGCTAATCATAGCTACTGTGCTGCTGTAGGTTATGTCTGCCAGAGACCGTGACTAAGAAGACGGTTCCAGTCTGGAAAGTCAACAGGAGGGATCAAAGAGCAGACAGGCAGCCCCCATTCCTGACTTAAGTACAGGCCCCTACCCTGACAGAGGTGTGGACCAAAACACCAGTTTAACCACTGACTATATCTGGCGAAGATGGGGATGTGAGAAGCATACCCTGAGCCAGATCTCCCTGCCCGAATCTAGTTTGCAGGAGGAGTGCTCTAAAGCCGTGGCTCTGTCGTGCCCAGACTCCCAGCATTTTTTTTCCATGTGTGCAAACTCTCCTGAGGAAAAGCAAATGTTAGGATCCCTGAGCTTGGCAAGATCGCAGTGACTTAAGGATTGCAAAACAGGTAAAATAGTAGCTGCTATAGAAATCAGAACCAAGGACTGAAAAAGTAAGTATTCACTAGCTTTGCATGATGCTAGTTTATCCTACATGAGAAGAACACAACCAAAAACCTCTTAGAAAAACCTTGAGAAGGTGCTGTCCTGATGAGAAAACAAATTCCACATAAAAAAAGGACTGCAGTGCTGCATGTCACTCTGATATCACACCTCTCTTCAATTCTGGGACTTAAGTCTGAACCTGCAAATTTTATTTCTCTGTTTACTTGTAGGACAGAGCTCATGATGCATGAAGACTTGCTAGACTTTTGATAAACATAAGGAAACACTCAGCCTCTAGAACCTAGAGATCTAACACAAAGCTCAGAGTGATTTTCCAGAATCCTAGAGAAGGTACAAAAGATGAAATTAATGCAGTGCAGGTCCAGGAGAAGCCAAGTTTGGGGTTAGATTTCAATTTCAACATCATCCTATAAATCATACTTAGTAACTAGTCTTCGTCTATTTATCTTAGTTTTAATGAACACCTCCTCAAATATCTACTGTTCAACTCCATGCATGTATGTAGTAAATCACTGGTTTGTACTTTTTGCAACAGCTTACAGTTCAGCATATATAAGATACTAAATTAAGTCAAACAAAATGGTTTCGTAAAGCAAACCAGAATGCAAAAATAAACTCTTACCCCATAAACAGCTGAATACAGGCCTCAGCTCAAGAGTTATGTGCCACCTAGGTCTTGCTTTCAGCCACCCCTTCCTTTCTTACGAGAAAATCTGAGGTGCAGTTGGGACAATAGTCTGGGATCATACTCAGTTTTTCACAGGGAACAAGGATAATATCCCATTTAACCTAAAGGACGCAGTTGTGCAGCCATCAAAGTGCAAACTGCTGTTCTGCTCAGCCAAGGGTGCGCCCGCAGCTGTGCTCACTCCTGTGCTTAAAATGCACTGACCTCAGCCTGTCCTATGGCACCCCTGCGCACGGCAGGAGGCTGCCAGGCACAGTCACTCCAGCATCTCCTTCCTTGTGTCTTCTCAGGAAGGACTCCCTTCCTGCTTCTCCTCTGCTACTCTCACCTGGCCCCTTGTTGCCTGTCGCTCCAGCACAGCCCCTCTCCGGTCACCCTGGCCAGAACAGGAGACAGAAGCGTGGGCCTGTCTCATGCTTCTGTGCTGCTGTTCACAGGTTAAATCCTCAGAAACTGGTACCCTGTAAGCAGATCTGTAACTGTTCACCCTGAACCTCAGGGAAAAAACCTTTTAATTAGCATGTCATTTTACCCCTTGATACAAAATATATTAAATAAAGACCTCTTGTTGCAGCTTGTTTTTTCAGTGCTCAAAGGATTAAACACCGGGAAGGTGGATGACCAAATTAAGCCTTCCTAAATAAATCTGTTCTTATGTATTCTTCAAAGAGACAGCTAAATGCAGGCAGAAAATGATACTGTGGGCTTGCAGCACCCCTCCCTTATACTGCAGCCCCCAATTTAAGCACAGACCATCCTTCCTGAGAATTATGTGTTTCTGTGCACACTTTAAAACTCCCACACAAGGCTGTCCTAAATCATTCTTTTCTTACTAAGTGAAACACTGAAGAGTACTGCCACTGGTTATTTGTCATATTCTTTGAGGTTTTAGATGACTACGACCTTGTTCAAAGCCGTTACAACCCCATCACCAGATGGCAGATGGTCACGTCACACAGCGACCACACAGAAACACTTACACTGGAAGGATTGATTAAGTCTCCGTGGTGAACAATGAAGCTCGGGAAATTTTCTGATGTATCATCTGCAGCTACTGTTCTCAACAAGCAACATTTCTATTGTTGAAGAAAGAGCACACACGAGCTTGCTCTTACAGTCATGTTATCTAGTGTTGAGTGCTGAGGGGGATACAGACAAGAGCTTTTTCTCACTCTTCAGGAAATACTGTGCCATTCAAAAATGTTCTCTGAGTGTTTCAAAGTCACATACTCTCTTAGTAGAACTTCGTGTGCCTGAGAGAAATACATTAGCCTAGGCAATTAAAAAAATCATACTATCCTTGAATGATTACTATTTGTCATGCATTTTACTTGCAATAATATGACCATCTGCCATAAAGACTACAAATCAGACAGAGTAGTGCATTTAATCAATTAAAAATAATAAGATCTCAGATCTCCTGTACCATGTTTTTCCTTCGCAGAAATAGTCATTAGCTGAATCTGAACAGTTTGTCAGAGACAACATAATTGGATATTGAAAGCACGGGTCAAAAGTCAGAATCTTATCAACCCTAGCCTTGCAAACAAAATATTATTGGACATTGAGAAAGTCACTTAGTATTAAATTCAACCAGGGACATAAATACCTTAACAATTACGATGCCAAGTTTTGGACTTCTTGTGTTGCATGCAGTGCACAGGGAAAAGAAGTGAGCTAAAGGAAGCCACTACCATCATATTTTCCATCAGACTCATACACAAATATGATTGGTATTTCCCAAAAACGCCAGCTTGGTTGAGCCCTCAAGGAACAGACAGAAGGACAACTATTTTATGACCTGACTGAGAGTCAAGAACGAAAACTGTGCTGAGTCACTCAGCTCTGTCAACACCAAATATTTGCACACATCGTCACCCAGAACTGCAGGTGCCCATGGGACTTCAAGGTCAAGAAGTCGCATGCTTACGGACCTGCCCAAAGCCAGTAGTTTACTAAGGAATTTCAGGACTCTCTGGTGCCAGCACAGACACAGGGTTTCTTCTTCTGGGTCTGACCCTGTCTCTGTAACAAATAAAGACCTGCCCTCTAACAATGGTCTGTGCCTCTGAGTAAATGCCTGGTAGCTGCACTGAAAGCTTACACAGCATTCCCAATCCAAAAAAGAGAAGCAGCTTCCACCCTACCTTTTCTTTCCTGCATTACAGTACTTAAATTTGACATTTCAGGAGTCAGGCTTAGTAGTTAACTCTCTGGTTATTGAATTACACAGTGACAGACAGAAGATAAACCCAGTCTTGTGAATGAGGTATTAATTATTCTTACATTCAAATTGAAGAAGTTATGTATAAATGAAACTGCACATATTTTCCACACAAAGAAATGGCGAGAGGCATCCAAAAACCCAAAACTTTCAGATGCTGACCAGTTTGCATAGTCTTTTGCTTTTTAGCAAAAGACTAAAATATGCTTAGACAAAGTAATACAAGAATAGCATAACTGCTCTGTTTCCCCAACTACGAGCAACTACCCAGCTGTTCCCACCTAAAGCAAAAATTCCAATTTCTACAACAAATTCTCTTCCAGATGTGTTCTTCCATGCCTGTATGTCCTTTCACCTGAGCTAAAAATGTCAGTGGACACAAAAAGTACACAAAGATATAAGACTACAAAAGTTGTTCAAATTAATAAACATCACCTTCAATTTAGAAGGGATGCAGCACCTGCAGAAAATAATTTGCACATAGCTTTTAACAGAGGTTTTTATGTTTACATGTAGAGAGAAAACCTTGTACATCTGAATGATGTACAGTAATTAAAAACTCTGTTACAGTCAACTTATAAAAGATGACCCTGAAAAAATCCTAAACGAAACCTTTGGGAACCTATAACCATTCCCCCCACACACACACATACACACTTGCAAAAATCATATACATCAAAGAATGAAATTATATGTGATGATGCCTTAGGTTTTAACTTTTATATTTTTGAATCTTGTACTGCCTAGTGTGTAACTCTGAAGTTTTGTGTGGCCTGTTAACTACTGTTCCCTCATGCTGGTTAGACATAATAACCTTCTCTAGGTTTGCACTTCAAGGACACCTTGATTGTCCTAGGCCCCAAAATGCGTCAACTAAAGCCTTGAGAGGAGGAGCAAATGGAGTAATTACGTCATGAACTGAAATTATAATTGGAGAATTAACCCTGATATGCAAATGGACCAAACTTATAAAAGTGTGAAGAACCTGTGACCCAGGGTCCATCTTGGGTGGAGCCCCTCATAGGCTTTACACTCCCAAGGTGTACCTTTGAAATCTCTTCAAATAAATACCTACTCTTAATCTCTTAATCTTGTCTAGCCTCTGNGGCCCCAAAATGCGTCAACTAAAGCCTTGAGAGGAGGAGCAAATGGAGTAATTACGTCATGAACTGAAATTATAATTGGAGAATTAACCCTGATATGCAAATGGACCAAACTTATAAAAGTGTGAAGAACCTGTGACCCAGGGTCCATCTTGGGTGGAGCCCCTCATAGGCTTTACACTCCCAAGGTGTACCTTTGAAATCTCTTCAAATAAATACCTACTCTTAATCTCTTAATCTTGTCTAGCCTCTGTTTTCAGGTAGTCACTTCAAGGTATCAGTCAAAAATGGCAATTTACAACCAACCCACTAGAAATTTTTCAAGAGAGGAAAATTACTTACAATTTTTTTTTTCTAAATTAGTTAATGATCTAAAAAACTTATTTGGTTTCTGCATTCATTTAATTATAGAATATCTGTCTTGGGTAAAAAACCTTAATTTTCTTTATTTGAAGATTTCGATCTCAATCTTTTAACTTTTAGCTTCATTACTGTAGGCTAATTTTCTTTTTAAATGAATATTTCATCTCATCTCACTTCCTTTTCACATTTTTACTTTATTTTTTCTCCTTTCACATTTCTAAGACAGGAAATACATTTTAAGTCAGAAATGTTCTTGTAGAACAAGCCAAAATAAGTATCTTGTGACTCATTGCAGCTATTGGTCCCTTTTCTGCACTAGAAAGGAAATGGGACCATCAAGCCCTGATGACTCTGAGGAGCTGGATGTTTACCCAGTCCTGCAGGAGCTCATGCCTTTTTGCGAGGCAAGCCCCCATTCAGTCACCACTGAGAAGTACCAAGCCAACTGGTCAGTTCGGGTTGCACGGTCCCTTTGTGACCCCCTCTGCAGGCTGAGTCAGAACCCAAGAATGAGCTTTGTGATGAGCTGTTAAGACTCACATTATGCCTCAGTTTTCCCCAGATTAGCCCTTGTTGCAAGCGATGGCAGCCCTCAGAAAAGCATAAACGCCGTTCTAAGACTTCCAGCACTCTAAATCTGATGTTCCAATTAGCAAGAAACAAGTTTTAAAAGCTGGCAGCAGCCGCGAATTAATAATCGCACCATCAGCTAACAAGGACCAAGAAAAGATGGGAGAGAAAATCCATGCCTGACTATTTTCATCCCATCTTGAATGGGAACTCTGTTAGAAGAGCAAGGGTGTAGAACAGAAAACGCATATGGTTAAGGACTCTTTTCCCCTTAGCTGTTCCTTTGCTAAAAGACTGAAACATCAGTAGCAAGATAAGAAGTTACAAGAGTCTGAGTAGCGTGTGGACAGTGTGAGAGCAGTGTCCAGTGAACAGTAACTTTTTATCATGCCCACAGAAAACTACAGCAACAAGTGACCTCGAAAAGCTAATGATTTATGGCAGCCAGCATCTCCTCTACCTACCTTTCTCTGGAAAAAGTTAGCAGAGGCATTGTAGAAAAGTTGAGATATCCCATCCAGTGACTGTTTTAGGATCAGATGAATCATCCCTTTGGAAATGTTTGTGTCTGCCTGTGTGTCTCCCTCCAGAGAATCTGGAGAGCCCAGACAACTTCCTGAGGAGAGTCAAATCCCACCAATGGAGTGCAGAAATCAGGGCAAGAACAACTACCAACAGCTATACGACAGAGCCCACATCCTCATGGCACTTTTTTTCCATATCTCTGTAATAAAAGAGCTCTGGTTGCTAACAACTGCACAGGAAAAGTTACACAGGCAAATAAACATGATAAACAGGTTTGAAAACATACTCCTAGTCAGGCTGTTTCTAGGAAAGATTCATCTACTAACAGTGATCCAAAAGGACCTTCCAAGATCACTCACTGTGCTTTTTTTACTTGCTTTGGAGAAATGCCAAAGTGTACATATTTCTGTAGCTTAGGAAAACTATCGGTATTGTTTCTACACGTGATGTTGCTATTCGCAATCTATTTCAAGAGATACATTTTAAGTTTATTTGAAATTTGCCTGATACATTACAAATATATTCAAATTTGAGACAGTGTCTGAAACTTAAATAAACTAATAAGAAAAATCAATATGGTAGAAGGCCCTGTGGATTACTTTCAAATCACACAGAGAAACAAATGTATAGTCCCCTAATGTCTACTACCTTCCAGTAGCAGTTCTGGTACTACCTCTGGTAATGCAGAATTCAGCGAACATTACAAAAAACTACTCTGTTTTCTTTGTGATTCATTGTTTCAAATATACTTCAGGCAAGAACAAAGACATATAGACAAATGCTACTTTCATAACATCTGAGCGGTCCTGCTGAGATACAGATTTTCGTGCAGATATGCCTCACTTACTCCTGAGGAAATGAAAGAGAAATCAGACCTAGGCGCTTTTACAAGCCACAGAGTTGATTTTACAAACTTTATTATACTTTCCATTACTGCTGACAGGCTGTACATTCCTGTGTGTACTTGGAAACAGAACAAGTTCCGCTTCACTTTAAGTGGAAATACACAATGTAAATTCACCAGGAGCCTTTGCAGGCACAGCATTCACTCTGACTGGTTACCACGCAATTAAGCCCAACAGCTAAATGGCTTCTTGCTAAACCCAGCCTGCTTTCCAGCAACACTAACCATGTTTCATGGAATCTGGGGAAGGGGAAGCCTGTAACTGCTGGTGCTCAGATCCCTAGCTAAAAACAATAGCAGCTGGAACATCACTCCACTTATAGGTCTGTGGGATTAGAGAAGAGCCTTTAGAAGCATTCTTGACTTCCCAAATTTCACAGTGAGACTCGAAGTGAGATTTTAATAAATCATGTCGATAAAGAGATCTTTCACAATCTAATTATACATAAGAGTATTTTCTGTTGAAGTGATTAGTATGGTATCTTCCATTTTTGACATTCCATAAGTATTATTCCTTCAGTGATTGTTTCTCTTGAAGTTTAAAAGAGAGTTACACAGCTTGTTACCAAGCAATAAAGATTACTTTTGTCAACACTCAGAGAAACCTCTAATTACATGAGTCAATGGAGGTTTACAACTAAATAAACAGTTAGAAAAACTGGAAAAAGTTGTTATGAAACAGATAATGTCTGACGAAAAGTGTGATGCCCAGCCATTTACTCATGTCTTACATGAAGCATCTATTTACAAAGGAAATAATGATGGAACGTAAAACTGAGGAGATCCTAACAGAATTAATGTTTTTGGGTACATTCACCAAGGTCACAACATCATATCGAACAGACTTTTAAAAATCTTTTTTTGAAAAAGGCATCCCTTGAGTTTTTACAAAACTAAAGGCATATTCTGATCAGAAAGAAAGCGCCCTTTTGCGCACACAAATATGTTTTTTCCCACTCCATAAACTGTTGATTTTACCGTTATACTTTTACTGCTCTTGTGAGATGCTGCCTGGAGTGCCGTGTTCAGTTCTGGGGCCCTCAGCACAAGAAAGATGTTGACCTGTTGGAGCCAGTCCAGAAGAGGCAACTAAGCTGACAGAGGAATGGAACACCTCTCCTTTAAGGACAGGTAGAGACAGCTGGGACTCCTTAGCCTGGAGAAGAGAAGGCTTTAAGGAGACCTTTTAGGACCTTCCAGTACCTGAAGGGAGCCTACAGGAAAGCTGGACAGGGACTTTTTGACTTTTTACAAGGCACATAATGACAGGACAAGGGGCAATGACTTCAAATTGAAAGAGAGTAGTTTTAGAGTAGATGTTGGGAAGAAATTCTGTAGTATGAGGGTGGTGAGGCACTGGAACAGGTTGCCCAGAGAGGCTGTGGGTTCCCCATCCCTGGGAGTGTTCAAGATCAGGCTAGATGGGGCTCTGAGCAGTCTGGTCTAGTTGGAAGTGTCCCTGCCCATGACAGAGAGTTTGAAACTAGATGGTCTTTAAGGTCCCTTCCAACCCAAATCATGGAATCTATGATTCCATGCTGAACCAGTGCTTTTTAGTATCATTAGTTTGGACCTTGAGAACTGGATATGGCATTTAGCTTCTACAACAAAGACTTACTTTAATGGCAGAAGTAACTCAAGAAATATTTCCTGACAACTGTTTGGTGCTATATGTTGAAATACCCGGACCTTTTTCCTCATTCAGGGAACAGAATAACCATTTCTTCTATTTAAAAAAAAAAAAAAAAATCCTTACAGAAAACAGAAATTCCATTATGGAAAATCAGAAACAGAGACTCTAAAAGACTATTTTTCACAATACTAGATATATTCCAACCACTGATGAATTTTATCATATTTATTTTACTGCATCCTCATGCTTGAGCTAGCTTCCATTAGAAGGAACAAGGGTCATTCCTTCTTTGGCATATTCACTATTCGCTTCTATCCGATGTGACTGTAGAACTGTTTCATCTGATCAATCCAAAGGCTACACTGGTTTCCTCGAGGGCTTTAAGTTTGGAACGTTCAGTTAGCTTCAGAAAAAACTTGTCTTTTTATTAATTCATGTTCATTCTTCATTTTCCACTCCTTCTGCTTCTATTTTTCTCTTTTCAGCAAGGAAAAGGACTACATTTCTTCTAGATACAGTAGAGAGCTATAAAATTCTCAATTAAAATTTGAACATATTGAACGATGTTTTATCATTAGCTATTAGGTGAAATCTGATAGTTTTAAAGTGCTTTGACCTCTGAAACAATAAAATAATTTTAAAATGTTTATTACAAAACATATTGAAGGGCTGAACGTTGCTGGTATATATTATCTAGAAATGTGCAAGAGAGAGCAGTCTGACCTGCTGCTGGGTTTTTTTGCTGCTGGGGAGTGCTACACAGAAGGGCACCCCTAGTCTGAGCTAGCAAAGAATGAGGTGGGAAGTAGGAAAACTGAACTAACAGCAGCTGAGACATGCTTCGCTGTGAGCCAGGGGCATACAAAACATGAGTTTAGATGGGCTACACAGTATGCTAGATGCCACATTAACACAGTGATTGCTCCTAGTACTACCAGAATAAAGGAATTTCCATGCAGAAAATCATGCAATATTACCCAGAGTCACTGCTGATTTCTGGCATCCAGCTTCACTAATCTCAAATTACCCCCACTTCCAGGGGGCAAGAGAATGATCCTATGATTAAAAAATGCTTCTTAAAAGATGCTTTAGTTAGGCACTGAAAACCCAAGGCAGATCAATCCATAGGCATTACTTGTCCTTCCCACAATGCCAGCAGGAGGGTAAAACATGACAATAGGCTTTTTCCAAGGGTAAATCAACAACACTCTGCAGCATCCTGATCTCTCATCCAGGAGAGAAACCTTGGCTCCTATCTTAGAATTCAGAACGTGCCCCAGACGCATCCTAGACTGAAATCACAGGAAATCAAAGTGCTGCAGAGTTGGGGCAGGACTGGCTGATGCAGATGGGACAACTACAGTTTCTTGGTATTAAGAGTGGCACTAGCATGTCAAACCATAAATCCTCATGCTATTGTATTGTGATTAATTTATTCTTAAAAATTTTCAGGCAGAAACGTTGCTACTCAAAAGGTTATTGTATTCATGCCACTGAAACAATTTTCGGAATAATTAATATTTTCTGATTTTTGAGAATGTCTTTTGTGAATATCTCTAAAATTTATAGTAGAAATAGTCAATCAATCTTCAAAGAAAATAGTTCATTTCTACTATGCAAGTCCTATTTATTCAGAGGATTATCCATGGATGCAACAAACACTTAAGTATATGTTTTACTCACATGCCTCAACATCCTGAGTAGAGGTGCTCCTCCGAATCTGAACCATGGAAAAATACTTATCCATTTGCACGTGAACAGGCACATAATTATTTCTGCTTCTATCTTTTTGGCTCATTGCAACAGGCCCACAAAAAGCCAACAGTGGAACAGAAATTCCTTCAGCCTTTACTGCCCCTCCCCTTCTGCAAAGGTTATATTTTGTCTCCCTGGTACTGATAAAAAAGAAGACACCCTCTAGGATACAAAAAGCAAAATACAGGACATGTATGTAGTAACTGAATAGAAGAGAGTATTAGGATGCCCATTTATGTTGGTATGCTTAATTACATAGAAAGCTGAAAAAGAGTAAGAAGTACCCAATCAAACAGACTGTTAAAAAGAACAATTAGGTTTTTTGCTAAAAACCTTTGCAATGTTTCAGCTAACAAGACACATCAATGGGAAATATCATGTTCTTTCATAAAATCACAGAATGGTTGAGTTGGAAGGGACCTTCAAAGATCATCTAGTCCACCCCACTTCCACAAGCACAGACACTTTCCACTACATCAGGTTGCTCAAAAGCCCCATCCAATCTGGCACTGAACACTTCCAGGGACGAGAAAGACAATCCTTCTAGGTAAGGAAGATCTTTTGGGAAAAGAAAGTAACCTTCTTTCATGGTCTTACTCCACTCTGACCCCTCTCAATACTCACAGTATTTTCTCCCTTGTATACTACCCATTCCTCCATATCTTTCTGGACGGGTTTGGGTTTTTGGTTGGTTGATTGGTTTTTGTTTGTTTGGGAGGGGGCAATGTTTATTTTGGTTTGGTTTGGGGTTTTTTAGTTTGGTTGGTTGGCTTGGTTGGGTTTTTTTTTTTTGGAAGACAAGGCAGCTGTACCTAACAGCAAGTACCTCTGCTTGCAGTATTGAATATTAAAGAAGCTAACTACACAAGTTGACTTGCCCTTTCTTATTTGAAATTCCTTGGTTAAATATGAAATAAATTTTAATGTTTGTTTTAATGTCTCTCTAGCATTTTCAAGCACCAAACATAATTTTGTTCTACCTCCTCAAACATATACTAATACTTAAATGTTTATAGAAAACATTCAGTGTTGATGTTAGAAAGCAAAGGGGAAATGAATCTAAATAATCCTGTAAATAAACATCTCCCCCTCTGACTTCCAAGTTCACTTTGGAAGTTAAAGCATAAATTCTACTTTTAAAAGGGTAGAATTCCTCATGGCATACTTTTTATTCTTTATTTGCTACCTAATATTGACTTACAACAGTGGAAATGTGCCAGAGCAAAGATGTAGAAGTGTCAGAGCTCACTTTCCCACAGCAGGATTTGTTGATGTTACTTCTCCCATTGTTGCAGGTTAGCACTGAAAAATGGCCCTGCCTTGCTGATGGTACACAAAGAAGGTGGCTGTGAGTTCTCCTTTCACAGTCCAAGAGGATATAAAAAGGAACAGAAAAATTTACCCACATTCTGCTTCATGATACCAGTTGTACAGAAGGAGTTTGAGATGTGTAAGTATCAGCCACATTACTGGGTCAAATACATCTGTGGTGCTTATGGATGCAAATATCATGGAAGCCACAGATAAAGCAGCTGGCAAGTGAAACGGCAGCGGAGGGGAATACAAGTAGAGAACGACAATGCATGCTCAATGGATACAGCTAACATCTTTAGAAACAGAAGGGGACTGATACAGGGAACATTATCAAGAAACCATGGCGCTAATTAGGCCCCGTGCTGATCCAGCCAACTCTCAGGCAGGCTGAGAGTACAGCCTGTACAGAAACTAAACACCACTCACAGGATACTAAGGCAAAGCTGATACGAACCCCGTCCTTCAGAAAAATCCCATCTCCTGTCACGGTACAGATCAACCTTCCACAAAACGATGAACATCATATTAGAGTTTTGACCCTGAGAATCAATATATTTAGTCTCTCAAGTCAGGATTTTGCAATTATTCATTCCTGTGACAAATCTCACTAAGCTACGTATCCTGTAAAAATCTCTTATGAGAAAACTCTTTGCAGCAAACACAAAAACAATGTGGTACCTTTGATACATTTTACAAGTACACCTCAGGATCGTTCAGCTTTTTCTTTAACATTTAAAATCTGTAATAAACATTTTAAAATTATTTTATTGTTTCAGAGGTCAAAGCACTTTAAAACTATCAGATTTCACCTAATAGCTAATGATAAAACATCGTTAAACCATGCTTAAAAAGAAGATATTTAGACAGATGTTACAATATTTTCAGGAGAACGCCGTTGTAAGTAAAGAGAATCCGACTTAATATCTGCAGTGACAGATTATGGAAAACTGTTATCCCTCCTGAATAACTGAAACACTCTTCTTAATTACAGACTGTAGCCCACACATTTTATTTAATTGAAGCTTTCTAACTGCTTGATACTTTAATTTCTTCAGGGAAGTTTATTTTATATCTCTATTTGAGCAAGCATGAGAAGTGTTTTTCCATAGCTACGTCATACAGGACTAACAATACAAGGCAATGCTTACTGTTCGGTCTTAAACTCTTTTAAGTATTTACTTGCTGTTTAAAGGACACCAGGCTTACTACTTAATTTGATTGATTTAGTAGTAAAAAAGCATTAATCTAATGCTTAAAAGCTGAAACTACACAAATAAAAATCAGTAAAAGAGCACATTTTAAAAAAGTAATTTTAATTAATCATGGAAATGAGTTACTAGCATAACTACTGATTCCTCCATCCTGAGGTTTTCAAGATTAAATGTTTTTCCATAAGGGATATTTCAATTATTCATAAATTACTAGTTCAAAGTATAACTACATAAAATATAAAAGTCCCCATTAGAGGGCTAATTATTTAACAAACTAACAGCATCTCAAAATAAAGTCCCCCTCATCAAAAGAAGAGACATGTCTCTTTTGTCCTGTGGTCTTTAAAATATTTTGTTTACTCATTCGAGAGTCTGCTGTATTGCTTCACACATGTGAATCATGCCTGTATCACAGAGACAGCACTTACTCAGAACTCAGCACGTCAGCAGCACATGAGCTGAATTCTTGATCTCACTGAAAATCCTTGTTTCTGAATCTTTTTCAGGTTTCATTGAATGGTAACAGTAACAGGTCTGTTCAAGGCATGGAAAAGACTTATAGTCTTCCTTATAAACTTAGGAGAGTAATAATTTCAAATACTGGGGAAATATAAACATAAAGAGTAATTTCTGCCCCCTTCTATATTTTCAGACTGTTATGCTCTTATGCCCTCAGATGTTAAAGTGGGGATTTTTAGACCATTAGAGCATACTACACGCTCAGCATTCTGGAAATGTAACTTGGTTTGATCCCTTTAGGAAAAAAAATTAGTCATTAAGGAATACAATTCAACAGTCATCTGTTTGCTGAGTTCAGGCATTTCTCCCTACTTTGTGGTACAATTGCAGACATTAATCTTAATGCTGTTGCCAATTTAAATAAGGCCTTTAGAAGCAAGTAAGTATTAGCAAAAAAATGTGCTAAAAGCACACAGCTTCTCAGTTTAGTTGGGTTTAATTTCATGTCTTCACACACATTGCAAATTCTCCAGTGCTGTTTATGATCTAGGGAATCCATGATTACATGTGCATCTCTGCTGATGTATCCTACCAGAGTAGTGTCCTTTCCTTGGCTTCCTCCTCACAGAACTGATCCAGCACTGGATCAGCTAGGTTAGAGCTGATTTCTTCTCAGTAGCTGTTACAGTGCTGTGTTTTGGGTTCAGAATGAGAATGGTGTTGATAGCACACTGATGTTTTGGTTTTTTCCTAAGTTGTGTTTATCTTAAATCAAGGAATTTTTCCTTGATTTCCTTGATTTTCCTCCTGCTCCACCAATGAGGAGGTGAGCAAAAGAAACTGTGAGGGAGCACAGGTGGGACAGGTGACCGGAACTGACCAAAGGGATATTCCACACCAGGGAACATCATGCCCAGCATATAAACTGGGGGGAGTTACTTGGAAGGGGCCAATTGGGGTTCAAGAAGGGGGGGTCTGGCTGCAGTCCATGGGGGGATGAGCAATTTCATCGTGCATCACTTGTTTTTTCCCTTTTTATTATCATTATTATCATTTAGCATTACTACTGTGTTTTACTTTCTTTTCAATTATTAAACTGTTCTTATCTGAACACACAAGTTTTGCTTTGATTCTCCTCCCTTTCCACTGGGGTGGGGGGAAGGAGAGGGAGGACTGAGCGAGTGGCTCTGCGGTGTTTTATCTCCAGCTAGGCTTAAAACCAGGACAAACACTAAACCACGTATCAGTAGAAGTGAAGAATACTGTAGCAAATAGTTACAAGGAGCTTTTTCTGTTTGGTTGCGCGGGTCTTTTTGTCTTAATATAAGTTGCCAATTGATGCTGTCCAAGATCCCTCCTACAGTGGGGAATCCCCAGCCAAAGCAACATTGCAGACCCATTGTCCTGTCATTGTGTCTAAAGAACTGCCTTCAAATTGAGAAAACTGACTCAAAAGCAGTTCATGAGACTGAAGAGGAAAAGCTGTTGAGGATCTAGTCCAGGTTATTTCATTAAAATGTCTGAAAATGTTCTCATATACATAGGCTAAAAAAAAAATCACGTTAAAATAGAGCATGGTCTCAAAAATAGCATAGGGCTACATAAAATGTCACCAGATGGCACTATTAACATAGCGTTCAAGCTCTTTCAAGCATGCGAGCAAGTTTTTACCTTAAAGGTAGTATATCTTGTTTGTTTTCCCTGTTTTGGTCGTGAGGTACACAAAAGAAGTCTTTGCAGATAAAGGACGCTTGTTGCAGTCTGGGGGACAAAACCCCTCCCAGAGAGTTAAGCAGTACCAAAGAGACAGAGTAGGACTCCGGGGTGCAAATTTTATACTGTTTATAGCTCATTCAAGGGAGTTGCACTTGCAAGACCTTCCTAAGCTTAGAGAGGACCACAGATCTCTTTTCTGAATCCTTCTTTCCACTGAGAAGACTGCTGCCTTCAGATGTCAAGCAGTAGCTGCGACAGCAGGGCTGAACTACCTTGTACGCAGTGCAGTTGTAATGTTTTTTACGTAATTGTAATGTCGTTGCTTTACCCATAGGAATAAAACTTCGAAGTTTTATTCAATATATTTTCCTTCCCTGTCTCCTAGGAGGCACCACATTCTGTTCACTTGGAATATAAAATTCTAAGAATGACAGAGAAGATGGTGTATGCTAAAAACTCATCTATTTTTACCCAGGTTTTGCAGTGATGTGAGGTGTACAGTCAACTTTCCCTTAAAGTGTCATAATCTGGTGCTGCCTGGTGTTTGGCCAATCTAAGTACTTAAAAAATCTGGAAGAGATTCTGAAAAATTACATGTCCTGTTCTTTGCATCACTTGCACAATGAGTTCTAAATTGTTCTGTTTATGCAGATGGAAAATTATGGAGCCAAACATGTCCAGCTGAATGGTGTAATGACAATATTTCAGAGAAATTAAGATTTTTGTCTTAAGCAATGTTTGTTCCTGTCTTAATATTTCATAACACTGAGTCATAAACACTGAGGAGGAAAGCAGTAATGAATACTGGCTACTTCTCCTTGCCTCTAACATACCTTTGCATAGCAGAGTCCTCAGAAAGATACTCCTGAGATACCAAGTTTTGAACATGACTTTTTAAAATCTAGACTACTACATACAGTAATGGAGATGCCCCATACCTCTATGGAACACTAGTGACTAGTCTCCTAAAAACCATCACGAAGGAGTAACAGCTTACCACCAGTGACTGGGTGATTGTTGTACATGCTTCAGGCTTATTACAAAAATCCCAAATCTTCTGAAAAACCTCTCAAAGAATGTGCTGGGGAGTATAATGAGTAACTCTTTGCATTAGAAAGATTCACAAAACTTTGATCACTGTCCCAGGAAGCATCAGGTCACAATGAACTATACGAGCTGATTAGGGTCAACCATCATCATTCTGCGTGTAAGCATTGCTGCTGTCAATTGCCCAGTCAACCATAGCAAAAAACACTCAGTAATAACCATTCATATCCGATGTGCTAACTAGGAGTTTAGCTACTTAATTGGTATAGAAGTAATTGTGAAGCTTTTCATCTATCAATGTAATTCCATAGAAAATTAAATCAAACCACGGCATCTTGAGAAAAGAGACTGTAATGATTTGCATGTTAGTGGTTCATTTTGTTGCTGGTTGCAGAAGGGAAGGACAAAACTCCTATCTCAAACTAATTAGAAAAATTTCTGCATTTCAAAAATCTGAGTCGACAGCCATGTGCATTTTAAATTACAGGACACAGTACTTCTATTTTGTGACCTTCTTTTCCATTCCATAGTCAGCCTAGGAGTTTAATCACTGAGAATGAATTAAACAAATTAAATGTCAAAAAAACCCTGAGCCTACGCATCTTATCCTTCTCCCTCCCTTAAAATAGTCTGGTGTTTGTATTATGTTCAGTATTGTACTCACAGTATACATACTGTGTACATCTCACAGAATACACAAACGCGTACACAACATTCTGAAAAGGGATAAGGCACACGGCCTGTAGGGCTCCTTCACTCTCCCCTAACTGGTCACTTAAGAGACGGCAAACCACTGCAGCAAAGCACGATTCTCAGACATTCTGAGTAACTGAGGCCAAGGTGGAAGCAATACTTTGCCACAAAATTTAAGAGCCTCTCAGGAAGTTCTTTTCTCTGTCAGCACATTATCTGTCCCAAACAGGCAATCAATTACACAATGCCACATGTCAGTGTTTCTTTTTTTGATCAGGAACAGTTGATTTAAGAACAGTTCAACCTAAATAAAATAACCAAGACACACCTGGCCACTTCTGTTCTTCCAGAAATCAAAACTCCAGGACATGAAAGGCAAGACTGTGAAGCTGACAGAGTAACCTGGAACAACCAGGATACTCCCTGTAGGAAACAACAGAGATCCTCACTGACTGCTCAGTCCTAATCCCTGCACCAGTATTCCGTACCAGATAAAAATCACTAGTCCTTAGTGCTCTGCTCTAGCTACTGCTTTTGAACCATTTGCTCATGGGCTGCTCAGGTTTCCAGTCTAGCCCAAATCCAGATTTTTAGCCCAAGTTCCTCTGACTGCTGCTTTGAGACAATGGATGCCAGATGCTCTTGACAAGGTTTTTGAAAGAGTGCCTTTCTTCACCTCTTTGATCCGGACCATTATTTGCCTGATCGTGGCACGCAACTCTACCCTTGATCACTGCCTAGGTCTGGCCATTAGAACCGACCATATCTATTGTCAACAGAAATTTCTCTGAAACTTCAGTTATTTTGACTTTAAGGACAACATGAAAGATACACTACTACTTTATTTTTTTAACTGGAAAATTGCACTTTTGTCTTGTCACACCTGTACTCAAAAACACCTGAGTTAATCCAATCCAATCTGAATAAACACTGACTATAAGCACAATGATAAATGTTCTTGATGTATCTACTCGGGAATGCATGAAAGAAGATTCTGTTTCTTGCTGTATTCTGCTTTCCTCTGTATTCTGACATTTCTTATTAGATGCATCTGATGTCTGTGTAGATAAGCACCACTGCAAAGACCTTTGAAGTGCAAAATAAAGCCAATTATATTTTAGAAGCATATGGCAGTCTGATTTATAAGAGATGTGGATGTCGGTTTGGTAAAACATAGACCATAAAAAGAAAAAGATCACTAAAAATGGGAGCTGCATCTCACCGCAAACAGAATTCTTATGCATCATTCAGCTGCAGAAAGATCCAAGATTTTGGAGCAAAAACCCATTCAATGATACATATCCTGACATAATTATAAGAAGGTGATTTTCAACACGTGGAAACTTTTGGGGCATAAGCAGGCAACTTATGCCTTTTCTTAAGAACTGCATTTCTAACCTGATGGATGGGCCTCATTTTGTTTCCCCTGCGAAGTGCTTAGAACTATTTAACAGTTTGCTGTTTGCAATGGACAAGTCACTCTGTTGTTAACAGATGCCTTTCCTTTAGAGTACCAGACATCTCACACCACTGCTGCTAAAAGCTTTCCAACTGGGATAACACAGGGATAACAAACTGTTCATTTTTAACCCGTTCAAAATAAGACAGCTAAAATCTGCAACTTACGGCCCATCCTTGGGGTGCTCAGTCCCATTTCAAGTCAAGGGCTTTTTAAATTTAGCTGCTGTTCACTGCAGCCAAGGAACACAGTCTTCACTCAGCATCTTACTGCAAGGAGCTACGCATTGCATGGCATGCAGCTTGGAGATTTCAGACTGTTCATTTACCTAACGGTGAATTCCTATTTGTGAGTCAGAACTGTTCAGCTTGAAAGCCACTGTAATTAAGCTGACATGCCATTCAGTGACCTTGGCATAATCCTAATGAGATCTAAGTCACAGACAACAACTACTGAAAAAATAGAGGTACAGTTCAAACAAAGGAGAAAGTACTAACATTTTCCATGAGCAAGATCAATGTACTTTACAGCAGAGAAACATAATAAACTGCTTTATCAGCTAAGTCTCTTTAACCACCACAAAAAGTGGCTTGTACCTGGACAGCGCATCTGGCAACAGAATCAGGCAAACAAATTACTCCAGGAGATTAATTGACTGCAGGCCTTTAATAGTATTTCTTTCAACAGACAAAACACAATGCAGGCATGCCTTTTAGAAAAGTCAGCAATCAATAGCACTCCAGAGTCAGCCAAGTTTTGTAGTCACTGTTCTACGCTGCAGGTGAGGGAAACCCACTTACGCGTTTTGCTGTCATTCCCATTGACGGTCTCCTGCTTGAAGTGAGAAATCAGTTTTCATCTCTCTTTGAGAGGTCATCAGCCCTTGAAACATAAAGGTATTTTCTTCTACTTAAAACTAACTTAAAAATGCATTTTAAAAGCAGGTTAACATCTGATGGTTTTTTCAGAAATGCTTAAAGCATCCACGTTTAAGAGTGCTATTATATCACTGATGACAGGTATTCAATTAACAGAAAATATATGCCTAATATCTTAATAAAATGAAGAGCTGTTAAGCAGATACTCCAGAATTAGTATATAAACCTAATTATGTTAAGCAGTAATAGGCATTTTTATTAGAAAAAGTGGAATGACAGGACAGCATATGCTGTTTTGTTACTTTGGCTTCATTTAAAATGTACAACTCCCACTACCAGTTGGAATTTCAAGGCAAGTTTAGCCAGATGAGACTCCTGTTTACAGCTATAGCAGAGTCAGCTTTAGCTATTCTTACAGAGTACGGTGATACTTCTGATTGATTTCTGTTCAAGTATTTCTGAATCGCCCAAATTTCTCAAAAGAAATCTGTTATCTATGAAAGAATTAGTCTTGCAACTTAGCTGTTTGTAGTGGTCCAAACTTGTGTTACTTTGCAATACACCTCTAGCAATCTCATTCATGTTCTGCCATGCATATGTCAGATGGTATAATTCCTCATAAGAGATGAGAAAGAAACCTGTGATCCTCCCTAAGATGTGGGTGTTCTGATACACCACTACTTAAACCAAAGGGCATCCACGCTGAGGCTATCATATTTTTATTACCACAAACCATGAAGATCATACACTTGTCAAGTAGCCAAGACTGAGATATTTAATTTGCTGTTCTAACAGGCAGCAAAGGGAGCCAGCATGTTTTACACAAAAGATATTCCATGAAGAGCTATTTATAACAAACAAAATTTGGGCTTTCAGAAAAATGCAGTTCTCAAAAATCAAAATGTCTATTTATATACACAACATGAAGCAAAACTAATCAAAACATGCTTTAAACGGCTCCTTTTCATACGAATGCAATTTGCAACTACCTCTGGACTCAGGGAAAGCCGGTGAGGAAAAACTTCACATTTCCTGGGATGGATCACCTGAGACATAGGTGTATGGTACATGGCCCATACACTTGCATGCTTATCACGATGCATCTCATTAACTTTCCTAAAATAATGAAACAATGGCATGATAAAATCCACCCGACCTCCTGAATATAGCCAGTAAGTTGTTCCAGGTGATAATGACACTTTTCCTAAGAGGCCAGCTTCAAGGACAGTAGGACAGGTTTTTCTCTGTGAAGTGCTCAATGCCCCACGGAAAATACAGTAAAAACACCCTGGATATATTTGATGTAAGGAAAGTGATCAAGCTCTTTGCTGCTTCCCTACCTTTCCCTCTCATTTCTCACATCAGTCACAAAGCTCTTATGTATGAGCAAACACTTGATTTATTGTAAGGTTCAGTTTTTGCACCATAAAGGACCAAAGTATAAATTTGATTGATTCTAGGTCACAATTAACTAGGAAAAAGTACTTTCAATTTTCAACAATTGCTTTTTTTCTATCATTTATAATATGCTTCAAAATTTTTCTCACCTAAATATGCAGCTAATCACATACATGGATCAAAAAATGATGCATACCTTCTTTGCACCCATGTTCACTGACAAGACCAGCTCTTAGGAATCTCTGACCCAGGAGACCAGGGTAAGGAATTTTGCAAGGAAAACTTTCTCCTGGTCAGGGAGGACTGGGTTAGAAAACACCTAGGTAAAGCTGACATCCACAGGTCCAGGGGTCCTAATGGAATGCATCCACGAATGCTGAGAGAGCTGGCAGACACCATTGTGGGGCTGCTCATGATCACCTTTGAAAGGTCATAGAAATCGGGAGAGGTGCCTGAGGACTGGAAGAAAGCAAATGTCATTCCAGTCTCCAAAGCAAAGGTAAATCATGCATGACCAACCTGATTGCCTCTACAATGAAATAAGTACATGGATGGACGAGGGAAAAGCAATGGACATTGTCTCCCTCGACTTTAGCAAAGATTTCAACACTGTCTCTCACAA